>JAODOY010006006.1:0-10104 GCA_025399855.1 Forbesichthys papilliferus | reverse complement strand
TCTTGGTAGACCTCCAGCATCCAGCCTTATATAACAGGTCTTGTGGGACCTCCAGCATCCAGCCTTATATAACAGGTCTTGGTAGACCTCCAACATCCAGCCTTATATAACAGGTCTTGGTAGACCTCCAGCATCCAGCCTTATATAACAGGTCTTGTGGGACCTCCAGCATCCAGCCTTATATAACAGGTATTGTGGGACCTCCAGCATCCAGCCTTATGCTAGGTATTTGGCTTGCGAAATCCCACAGAGATGCCACCAACACACCAAGCAGTCAGTTGCAAGGAGGACCAGGATCGGCTCGAAACATTCCAATGTTCTAAACGTTTGAACTTTCAAACTGCACTAAATTCAGTGGGTGTCAATTAAATTCTAAATGCTGTAAATGTAAACATGGCAGGTTTAGAATCATATATTTGCACACAATGCCGTACATTTAAAATAATAAACTAAGTTCATATAGAGTATGGCCAGCTTTGGCCACTTAGTATTCAATTAAGCCCTTCCTGCAGGTGAGCAATACAAACAACTCATTACCATAATCCCCCTTGCAAATGGTGTCTTAATAAACCACTGACCACTATTGTTGGCCAACAACACATTTAGAAATGGATAAGGAATCACTAATGGGTCAGATGCCTTGCCAAACTACTCTTGTGAGCACACACTCATTAAGCTAATTAAAGGAGAGAGACGTTTGGTAAGAGAGCAGCTACAATGAAAGTAACAAAGTGTAGCAGGGACCAGCAGATAAACATATGATACATGCTCTCAAATGGCTTCTGAGAACACATTCATTCTCAAGTATGTGCTTAGGCTGTCTGCATCTGCTGACTATTTTAAATACCAGCAATATACTGAGTGTGTATGTGTGTTGAAACTGATTTTCACTAATATCTACTGTTAATGTACTTTTTGTTAACACTAGAACCGCGGAGACATTTTGCCCAGGCTTTTCATCTGAAGGCATCAGCATATTTTAGTTCTAATGAATGGCTGATCAGCTCCATCAGTTGTTGGGTTGGGGCGTTGACCCGGCCTAATTTTACAATTCTCTAATACTGTTAAGTAATAATCATTGTAATACTGTAGGCTACGGTACTACAATGATTATTAATGTGTAGCCTAAATAAGACTATGTAGGCAAAATAATAGCCTAATTTTGCGATAGTGGCGTCCTTATAAAAATAGCCTCTCATATAAAAAGCCACTGCTATAGGCATATGTTCAGTTGTATAAAATCTATTTTATTTGATATAATCTAATATAAAAGCAGATTTATAAACAGTGGTTGACATAAAATGTATTCACAAATAACTTTATATAGGCCTAGCGAGATATGTTATTTTGCTCAGAAATGCAAACTTGCAAAGCACGATCAGCTGTTAGCCCTGTCCAATGCAATGTAATAGGCTACAGCCCAGCGCTTGCACTCCACGTTGGCCTACATAGCCTAACTTTCCATGGTGGTTTCCATGAAAAAGTCCCAAACAAAACGAACATGGTCTTTGGACAGCCAGCCTGGCAGACAGACCAACAAGAGATACTGTCACATAATCAAGCTGGGATGTCACAGAAATCATTAGTAATGTTTCTGTGGTTTATTTCAGTTTACTCTCATTTTCGTTTTTGTTTGCTGTAATAACTTCACACCCAATACAGATACACACAAATAAAAAAAACTGTATTTTAAAAATAAAATACAATATTTAAGAATTGTCAAAAGACTACAATATAAGTAAGTGCCTATAATGTAAAACAAAAAATAATATGAAAAGCCCAGTGCTGACTGAATTGTCAATGTTTCAAACAAAAGGCTCTTTGACAGCACTGAGCATTAGCAAACCTGCAACAGCTTCTTCAACACATCAAAAGCTACATACAAGAGATTGATTTTCTTACAACCAGAGGGCAGGACTCATTGTAAGTCCTATCACTTTCACACCTTTTAAGTGAGTACTGGACTTTATTTACTTCAATCACCGATAAAAGCACCAGCGTAGCCAACCCTTGTCATAGCAAAATCAATGAACATGTGACGTGTGTACAGACTAATCACATCCCTGTTACACAACTAGAGTCTCAGTCTGTACAGGATGACAAACAACACTGCCAGTAGCCTGGACTGACATCAGTTTAGTACTCTACATGGGTCCACATGAAGGAAAAGAATGACAACTAATTGCCCCTCTGAGGACAAATAAAGATCTACTTGACTTGAAATAGACACACAGGACACAGAAGCTCTTAATCCCATCTAGAGAGCTGTACACTGTAACCACTATAACAAAGTGTAGGAATAAATAAGTATTTGTTAGAACAACTACAGTAAAGCAACCAAACCTCAGTAACAATGATCAAACCAAACATTGCATCTTTCTAGTGGCGGTTGTACATCTGTCAACCAGTGCACACGCACTTAACAACGATGTTCACATGTTTAACTTGGAAAACAGTATGGATGCACGTAGTAACATCTTCACACTTTGTTTTTATATATATAAAAACATATCACACTGTGTCTTTATATATATATATAATATATATAAAGTAGGCAGAAGCTGTACAGTCAATTTGTTTTCATCCAACAGCCAGTCTTAGATGGTATGCATCTTAAGGTGGAAGATAGGCTGCGTGAATAGAGAACAATCTTCATGATATCGATTCGTATACTCATGTATACATTTATGTGTAGGCTGATTGATTCAAAAAATGAAAGAGTATGTTGAGTCTGGCCCCAGCATTGTCCACATGCAATGCTTCTAGAGACTTTGTCAATATACTGGTTTTAACTGAGCCTACGCTGAGTGACACAAGGTATTTCTCTTGCCTCTGGAAACACTGGACTAAATGTCTGTATGCTCTTTAGTATCAGAGACTTTTTATAATAATGTGCCATTATAGTGTACAGTTATGAGCTATAACTATGTCTTGTAATTGATAATTGCATTGTAATTGGTAGTTGTATTATATATATATGTTTCCTTCTTCTTTGGTTTTAGTTTGCTGATATGGACCCAAGGGTCTGCAATGAAGTGGAATTGATTTACAAGGAAGGGCTATCATAAATTATTACAGTAATTGCCAAACGTGCAACATCACTAATATATCAACAAGCGTATCACATACAATAGTAAATTACTTCAATATTATTTGTGTTAGTAAATATTACTGTCTTAAGATGGAGGACGCCATGTTCTTAGTTGCTATCACGACAAGCCAACTGAATTTTCTGCACGAGTTCCTGAGCAAGAAATAAATAAATCAACCCGGCCACACATTAAAATAATGATGGGAGCTTGTATTTTCCCACGTTCCAACGTGTCATGAGCATACGTCTCAAGATAGGCAGCGCCACAGCGGAATGCGATGCACCACATGGCACTTCTGCATTCACCTTTTAGAACAAGGGTGGGTGGGGGGGGGGGGGTAACAAAATGACCCAGTGTTCCATGCAAGTCAAACAAATCAGTGGAGAAGTACACGGATTTCACCAAAATATTGCCTTTCATTTCTCTATGGGGACATTCATGGCTATTGTGAGTATATTACATGGATTTCCAAGTACCTACTATCAAGTGTTTGGGTAAATTGAAGTTTGTTTCAGGCCATGCTTGGTATAATTAGCTGTCTGGAAGCAGAGTATGTCAGCCTCCACAGTAACATGTTATAGAGAGCCTAAATCACTTCCGCATTATGAGACCTAAATTCGAAAACAATATGTATGGTAGTCAAAGGCTAGAATAACATTCTTTTGAGATACTGTTTGCTTTGTGACATGAAGTAGATATGATGTTTGCCTTTATTTTGCCTAAGCTGCAGTTCACTGAGCAGTTTACACACAAAACTAAAGATAACTTTATACTTTTACCACAAACTGCAACGTTCTTGACTTAAACAGTGACATTTTCAATAGGCAAACATCATATGTGTACTTGTACGTGTCACAATTCAAAAGGGATAAAAACATTTATTGATTCCCACAGAAGACTACCGTAAATATTTTTTCCAAACTAAGGTCCCATAATGTGGATTAGGTTCTCTATTGGTGACGTAAGGCGACACGCCTACTTAAGTGACTATGGAGGCAACCTGTCTGCGCTGCCCCTAGTGGCTGACACGCAGACAAACATTGGCCACCGCGTGCAGTATACTGTACGGGAGGAGAAGCGTTCAGAGAAAAGAGACCGGGGAGGTTATAACCTGTGTGGAGGGTGTGTAACAATGTGAAGCGAGCCCTTTAGGGGAGAGAGGTGGCTCGAGGAGCATTCAAGCGCAGACCATTAGCAGCCACTTCAGGGAGCACAGAACATACTGAAAGACTATTGAACGGCTCATTCAGGGGTTTAGTCGCTCTCGTCTGAAACCACCAAGAAGAGCAGCGTTTCAGGAGGCTGTGCCCAGGAGATACTGTAGCAGCGCAGGTGGACTGGATGTCTGGAACAAAGGACATTACGGATTATTCAGATAGTACTGAGCGAGAGGGCTGTTAAGATAGACTGGAAGTATCTGACACCCAGTAGAGATCAGGGCCACAGAGTAAGGAAGTAAAGGCAGGATCGTGGATATACTAGGTAAAGGAATAGTAAACGATTGTAAGTTAGTTAATCAGTTTTTTTCAAATTCACTAGATATTTCTTCGCAATCCGCTATCTTACTGTGATCTGACAACAGCATCTGATGCTCAACAACAACATCCTAGCCATCGCAATGCATTTCAAATGTGTGGGGCGGAGCTTCTGAGGAAGCACAATGTGGCATTAGAAGGAGAAATCTTCATCAACATCTTTGAGTTCGAATTAGCAAGCCTTCTCGAGAATGTACTGTACCTTTACAAATAACTGAAGGTTTCCAGTGAAGGGTGACTGGTGTACCATCTACATGGTGAAGGCCATGTAGATGACTGCTGTAGAAGCTGGTGTAAAGACAGGAGGTGCACATGCTTGTACATGTGCTTTGTGTCAGTAGAGCAGACGCTCTACGTGAACTGACACAGTCATGTTTGAAGCCACAGTGCAGCAGCAGCTCAGTGCACACACACACATGCACTAGATTGCTCTTAAACCATCTAACTAAGCATAGAGTTAGTTCAGATCCTCTGCCAGGCAGGGAATGAACTCATGCCCTTCTGAAAACAGGGCATTCTCTCCACCCTGTCCATAGTTAAAGACAGAGTCAATGATTTTAAGCTAATATACTTTTTGCCATATTTGCCACAAACATATTGCATCGCAGTTCCCTATCTCATCGTTGGTTGCTGAAAAAAGAATCCAGTACTTCTACACAGCCCTGACTCTATAAATAGGAACAGAAGACCACACATAACAACATCCTATCCTTTGCAATGCATTTCCAATGTGGGCTTTTGAGGAAGCACCCTATGGCGTTGAAGGAAGAGGTGTTTTTGTTTTGATTTGCGTTCTTATTTAGCAAGCCTCCTGGAGAATGACTTACCTTTAATATGCACGTGGAACAGCAAGACTCTATGAAGTGAGTCACAGCTTGATATGAAGTCGAGATGAAGAATACAATATAACAGCAAACAGTGCCTGCGTCTAAACAAGCTTTGGAAAGCCAGGAAGATCCACACTTTTATTTTCCTCACCTCCCAGTTAAGTTTACTTTGATTGTGTAAATAAACAAATGAAAGGCTGAGCGCACACAGATCGCTCCCAACTATTTTTATTTCAGTTGTTTGAAGGCGTGGGCTACCTCCGCTTCTTGAGGTTATAAAGAGAAGATCTGGAAGGTGAGAGAAGAGCTCTTTATACGGACACTTCACCTGGGAGTTAAACATGGAGACTGGCCAGTTCTCTTTCAATATGCCAATCATCTCCTGGGGAGATCTGAACAGTAACTATTTCATAATCAGTAATTCATTCAACGCGTTACTATTCAAGTAAAAATGCAATTAGTGATGACATTTATCTCAAGTGGAGCGAAGCTCAAAATTAAGACCCTATTAGCTAGCTCACGGTTAGCCTCCAACTATACTTTAGCTAATAATCAGGAAAAAATCTCAATCGTTCTAATCGTGTTCACACCAAGATCCTTTTCTGAATAATCTTGACAATTCTTTATAACTTACTACTTCAATAACAAAGTTGGCTGATTTTCCCTTGTGACTTTCTTGATGTGACGATTAATAGGATTGCTCACCATCGCGGCAGAGACAGCCAAGCGCCGATCACGTCATGTCCCATGATCCCTAGAGGCACGAGCTGCAGCGCTGGCTCACGTCCGCCCATGCAGGGGAGCACAGTCAAACAACACCGGCACACAGGCGAGGAAAAGATGACGTGGCGTATTGTGTGCTGAATGACTTGGAGTTTTCTGGATGTTGATGGGCCCTGTATGCATTATATCGTTGTTCACACAGGTGTTTTTGCTATTTACCAATAGTAGGCCTGGTTGCACACACACACACACACCCACACACACACATTTAACTAAATAGGCGTCATCCGTTTATCTTCTGGGACAGCACAGTTAGCAGTATATTAGCCTTAGTTGTTTGAACCAAGTAAACCAAGTGAAACAATGCCTTTGTCCCCACGTGTTCATGCTATCAAGGTGCACCGACAACATCCGAGCACAAACTACAGTATATACGTGAACATCACTGTAGCCACATAGCCGGGAGATCATCAAGCATGTGTGACACTGGAACTGCCCTGAAGGTAGCTGCCTCTGCTCTCAGATGGACAGTATCAAAGCCAACTCTCCCCAACATATGTTTGACTATAGCCAGTGATTTGCAGTGTGTTTTCTCTGTGCTAGAGGCCAAAGCATAGTTCACATCAAGGCCCCAGACTGTCAATGTGCCATATACAGTACCATGCATTAATGGAGATAGATTTCCCGCTAGCATTTCCCCCTTGTGGCAAGTGTTTAAATCTGCAGGTCTAACGTTCATTTATGTCAACACTCTTGTGAATGTGTCGCTGCCGGACCATCATTTTCAGCACAACAATAAATACATATATTCCGCTTGAATCTCATACGTACACAGTACATTCTGAAGGTTCTGTGTTGCATTTGTGGGAGGAATGGTCTTTAGAATGCAAACACATTGTCCTCTGCATGAAAGCATGAAGGAGAAAGACAGATTAATGGAATCAATTCATTGAGAGACACTGATTTAAGAGTACGCCTGCGTGCACTGTCTCTTGCTGGTGACCCATATCCACTCCAATAGAGTGTGTGTGTGTGTGCGTGCGCGTGTGTGTGCGTGTGTGTGTAGAGGGGGGGGGGGGGCGGGGGGACCGAGTCACCGCCAAGAAAGAACTTCTACTTTCTTGGTTTTGGTCTTAGAACCTGACAGAATGGGGACAGTCTAATTTGATATATGGCGATATAAATCCTGCTATCTCAGCAGAGCGTAACAAATTATCTATTGAAAAATAGTTAACTTCATTTCACATTGCCCTAATTACAGCGAGACAACAGGGTAATTGTAACAACAACAAAAAAAGCCCCACTTTGCAGGTAAATAGGTTGTTTAGAGCTTTAATGAATAATGTATGGCCAAACAATAGTTGTTCCCGACACTCAGGCAGGGCTATGAAAAGCTACCGAGGGAAAATGTCCCTGTTCTGCAGCCGTGCACTGCAGAATAAAACAGACCTATCACAATATTGAACATGTGGGGAAAAAAGGATTTTCACTCCTGACTCAGCAATCCATTTGTGACTAACACACACATGTGCTGCAGAGATATGAGGATAAATTAGGCTGTGGAAGATAGTATTACCCAGCTGTTATGTGAGAATATGGGACAACGCGGGATAACCTCTGCACAGTACCTCTCCAGTCCCCACAAAGTGCTAGGAGAGATTTAGATGTATAGGTCAGGTGGTCAATACCACTAGAATGATCTACTAGCAAATCAATATCATGACTGACACAAGGCAGCCTAATGAGATCTGTAATTACCATATTTATGAGTGACAACAGAGGAGACTGCAATATTTCAGCAGCCCAACGGTAATAAGTGCCAGCAATTCAGCGGCCTTTGCCCGCGTTTCACTCGACGAAATGGTTGCCATAACTACTATAGTGTCGATCTGCAGCAGTTTGCCACCGATGGTCTTCCATGTTTGACTCCTCCGATACAGTAAGTCTGCCATGTTGCATTGAGCAGGCAGGTGAAATAGACTCACGGCTATTCAGAAGGATGTTTGTGTGTGTGATAAACATATACAGAATGAGTGTGCTGTACTGTAGATGCAACCGTTTTCTAAAGAAACCCCCCACAAAGCTGTGCTTAGGCACTTTAGTGCGGCCGCGTCTTGTGTGAAACCGCTTTGGCTGTCCCGGCGTGCCTGACAGGAGACTGGTGTTTACTCCTCAGCTCCAGGGCCCTTTCTAATGGTGCACGTGAACCCATTACTACACTGCAAATTCTTCCCTCCATCGCCTCCCTCCCCCCGACATCATCATTTCATTTTGCTGCGTTCTCGCTCTTCTGCGGGCTGCCTCTAAAATGCATGACCTTTTGCCGAAGACAATGATCAATCAATAGGTGTTTTCTCCTCATCTGCTGCTTTTAAATTAAAACCAAGTGAATTAAAACGCGCGTTATGAAGTGCCTCGGCTGTTTAACCCCACGCACAGGGAAAGGCCAACCGGCAGATGTGTTTACGGTACAATTCCTCATTCAAACGAGCTGTACGTTTGTGGTTAGTTAGACCGATGACTACAGCATCTCCTCGAGTCTCCATAATCATATCGTGGCTATCTGCATACTGTGCTAATTGTTTTCTATTTACCTCGCTTACTTTATTTACTATTGTATTTTGCATATTTGTTTGTATTATTTTAACTTAATACTTTGTATAATTGGCCCTCCACGTGCACCTTGGATGTATTATAAGAACACGGTACTTTATAATGGAGCCATATATTTAAACTGAAACTGCTCAAAAGCGCATACGCCAATAGGGGTGGAGCCTAATCGTCACAGCAATCATGTGCATTTGGATGCAACAGTTGCTAACGCGCGTTCACATTACAGCGCTAAGCACTAGCACTTGACATGAACGAGCCTCATAACGTACAAGCTAGCTGTGGTCTAACCGTAGTGCTATCGTCCTCATAGGGACAGTGTGCTCTTATTTGACGTACAAGCTAGCTGTGATCTAGCCGTAGTGCTATCGTCCTCATAGGGACAGTGCAAGCTTATTTGACGGTCAAGCTAGTTGTGGTCTAGCCGTAGTGCTATCGTCCTCATAGGGACAGTGTGCCCTTATTTATATATTTATTTACTTATATACAGTATTTATTTATAAATAAATATGGTAATAATCACAGCAAAATAAACTACATTTAAGTGTGCAGGTGTCCCTGCACTGTCCTGACTGCATGGTAACCAAACATCACAAGGTTAAACGGCTTTCATGGGCTTTAACTTTAAAAAAATGATCGACCCCTCACATCATAATCACATCATAATATAAACAATCGTTTTAGATCTTGTTCGGTGTTCAAGCAATGTTAATAATATTCGTTTAAGAGGTGCTTGTCTCTGAATGGGTGTCAATGGGAATACACTGTAGACGTAGTACCGGCGTTGGCCACCAGAAAAAAAGCGAGTCTGCCGCTTGATCCAGGGGGCTTGGTGTGAACCTGGCATTCGGGGGCAGAAAGAGCTGGTTGCCTGGCAACAAAAAAGTCGCTGCAATCCCCGCCTCCTTCTGGCTAAAGCCCTGGACACAATGCAAGCGATGCGCTCATGCACATCGCTTTGTCACTGAAAATATGTCACTTGTTTACATTCCAGGCTTTGGTTGCCTAGGTATCCCTCTCATATATTTTCTACCTGGAATGTTTAAGTCAATCTGTCAGTCAACGATATCCTTAGCTCCCATTGGTAGTCGCCTCAATGGCGCCGCCTGAAGTTGAGATTAGTTTAACTCGGTGCCCGCCCATTTTGCATTGCAATTTTTCACCAACCGTGATTTTGCTTAATGCTTCATGTCACTGAATCTCACGGCCCATTTTCTCTCGATGCTACGTCGCTGCTAGCCTCTTCCAGTGTGTCTGGGGCTTAAAGCTACTTAGCTGCTAGTCTCTTCCAGTGTGTCTGGGGCTTAAAGCTACTTA
>JAODOY010006005.1:0-10105 GCA_025399855.1 Forbesichthys papilliferus | reverse complement strand
CCCCCCCCCCCCCCCCCCCCCCCCCCCCCCCCCCCCCCCCCCCCCCCCCCCCCCCCCCCCCCCCCCCCCCCCACAGCTCAATTGAAGCCTTGGCAGCATCTACAGTTGGTGTAAATGGGGTCCTGCGGGCATTGCTACGCGGTACATTAGTGAGACCCCACCGTAGAGATGGCGCTTCCTCCAGAGCAGATGAGGAAATGAAGGTGGGGGTGGGAGTTGGGGGCCGGGGAGAGGCAGGCAGCGAGACTATTCATTCATTTGAATCTCCTGCACATAAATAACCCATGACTTTATCAGATTAAAAGGCTGAAGCGTGGAGATGGCACATTATTGATCTTCAAAGCCTGGCCGATGGAAAAAGGCTAACTTAGGGAAGGAGCCATTTGAGAGACTTGGCGCTTGTTCGGTTTGACCCAGCGTGATACAACAAATAGTCTAATGTACAGTAAGTTGTGAGGAAGAAGTAACACAATCAAAGCGAACATTTCAGCAAGCGGGAAAGTCAAAGGACATGCATGGGAGTCCTTCCAGAACCAACAACCTGCGTAGGAAATGTATACATGTTGAGCGCTCCTGGTCGTGACTAGCGCTATAGGACATTTCCTTGAACCTGAGACTCAAGCGTCTCAGTGTCACTTTCTTGGACCTGGGACTCCTGTGGCATCTGTTAATGCTACAATTGACAGACCACTTTGCTTTTTGCAGTAATGCTAAAGTTTGTTTGCCTACCATCACCTATTGCATCTTAACCATCCTGGAGAGGTGGATTCCTCCCTCTCTGGTCCCTTCTCGAGGTTTCTTACCTTTTTTTCTTCCCCCCATGGGGTTTTAATGGAAGTTTTTTCTTGCCCGGGGGGAGGGAGCAGGTTAAGTTGGTGTGGTTTGTTTCCATCTGAAATGTAGGCTGTACAGCCCTTTGAGACTGTAATGTGATTAAATAAAATTGCCTTGATTTAACATACCATGATTTCTGTTTGACATACAGTAAGCTCATTAACATGCTCAGCAGCAGTACAATATACGTAGATTAACAATTAAAAAGGTATTGTACATTGAAATACATTATTGAAATTATTTCACGTGTCCCATTCTTGTTTGGACTGAACACAATTAAAAAGTTAAAGTTATCTTGCAAATCATATGTGTGTCCCTAGAGACAATAAACAGATAGATAGCTAAACAATGGCCATAACATATTCCAAAGGAGTGATGTGGTTAAGAAAGGCACAGTCGTGATCTCTGCCTATTAGGGGTGGGGGGTGGGGGGGGAAATCGATACTGCATAGTATCACGATATTTCCCATGGCGATTAAGTATTGCGAAGTATCACAATACTTTTCTTTCTTTTCATAATATAATTTGCACATGAGAATTTGACTAATATTTATGACATTTTCATGTCAGTTGGCCCATTTTGCAGCAATACAATTTATGTGAGATGAACAAACCGATGTTGACACAGATTCCGATATTCTGCAAAATATTGCAGAATATGGAAAACATTTGCAAATCTCAATAATATCGTATGGTGGCATAAGTATCGTGACAATATCGTATCTTGGGGTCTCTGGTGATTCCCACTCCTACTGCCTAACTTATCTTAAAGGAATATCAACAGATTGTTTTTTTTCCAATTGTGTTTCTAGTGCTTTAACCTAACTGTATGTAACTACTCTGTTACACACTCAAAAATAGACCCGTTACGTGCAGTTCTTATGTCCCAATGATCACCGAAAGAGCGGTTATTGCTATCTCCATATTAATGCCATTGAGTACTTTCTAAATAAAAGTCCAGAAGTTAAAAGATCGTTGCAGAGTGGCGAGACTTGCCTATAAGGCCTTTGATATAACTATGACATTTTGCTAAATGTGTGTTATCATTGTTGTCGGTGGTGTGAACAGTGACCATTGCCCAAACAATATTACAATTTCTGTATATAGATAAATGAGCACACATTTATTTAAAATGTTTCTTTACGACTATGTGGGTCCTTTGCCATCACCACCACACTTTGACTAGTTTATAATTCACTTCCATTTTACTTACTTTGCTGTTTACACCAGATAATCCAATATGGATGCTGTCCAGTGGGGTACCCATGTTGTACTGTACCAGAGCCAAACAGAGGGAGTTTGGTGTTACAGTAATATAGCCCAGTAATCCTTAAAAAAAACAAAACAACTAATAATTATTATTTCATTGATCTGCACCAACTACACGCACACACACACACACACACACAAATAGGGGTAGGCACAGAGGAACCAAATCTATTTACCCCCGCAGGGCACTCAATGAGGAAAGAAATCACTTAGCGCACTCACTGCAGGATTAATTTTACAGCTACATGGAAGCAGGAATAGGGGAGCTATATCAACTGGCTGTGTCCGTTAGACAGTTTCCCATAGCCACCATGCCATCACTTGATATGCAGGCCAAGTGAAGCCCGGAGAAGCAGCATCCTCTCAGCGTTTGTACCCGCTGGATGGTGTGTGTGAACATGACTTATTGGTTGGTGGGGCGTACTGTGTTTGCATACTCACACACTGCTGTGCAGTCAGTACCATGTGTTTGTTTCAGTATGATGTCGTTATATTTTTATGTAGCATACGTAAAGATATAACGTATGTGTATGGTAACTATGTAGTGTGTGTGTGTGTGTGTGCGCTGTACAGTATGTGAACATGTGGTGTATGTGTGTGTGAATGTTTTGTGTTTGGTGCTGCATGAGTGTCTGTGTTTATGTATCAGAGCATGTGTGTGTGTGTGTGTATGTGAGCATGTGTTGTGTGTGAATGTTTTGTGTTTGTGTACCAGAGCGTGTGTGTGTGTGTGTGTGTGTGTGTGTGCATACGTGTTCTGCCTGTGCAGGCGTGCTGTGGATACAGCCTATTTGCAGGCTGGGAGGTAGCTATAGGCTGTATCAGCCTTTCTGTGTAAGAGCAGGAGGCATCCATAATGGCTGCCTCAGAGGCTGGCCAACGCACGTGACATGTGCTGCGGCTCAATTCATCCGTACTTATGCTGTACCCCCCCCCCAACCCCTCCGCCTCTCCACACCACACCCCTTGAAGTCACACTGTAGGGGAACACACACAGACCGTCATAGAGGCAGCAGAGACATGATATAGAGGAGAGAGAAATCTGAATGGAACTCAATGGGGAAGAGAGTCAATCAGCTGTTTTTCAACTGCCGAACCTTAACCTGCTTAGCCAATCCCGTGGCTGCACCGGCACATGGCAACAGTTGTGCATGTGTAGTTAAATTATATTCTGTGGGGAACATATTGCGTTGTGAGCATCATTTTGGGGCAAAGTCACCAAATGTTTTAATGCTGTGTTTATCAGATTTGACTAATGATTGTGTACATGTAGTGTTTATGTCCCGGTGGCGGCCAATGAAAATGCAGCTATGACTCTCTCTCCCCATTCATGTAGATACGGCCCTCCTAATAGCTGCCGGGAGGCATTACCAGGATGGCTGCCGACAAGCCAGACTTGCCTATAAAGACTTGGTATAGCGTAGATCCAGGAAAGGGATGGCCGTTCAAAGGACATCTTGCTTTCTGAGAAATGTTTACCATCCAACAGCATGCAGTGTAAGCAATTATAATCCAATGCACCTTTTGTACAATTCTGCAAATCTCTCGTCACGAAACGCTGGCTCTCTGCTCTATGCGTGTGTTGTAAAATAATCCAGTGTTGATACATAGCCCGTGCTCTGTAAATGGGAGCACAATCAAAGTGGTGTGTACTACACCACACAACGCTATCCCAACCATGCGCGTTCGATGTTGGGGGGTGGAGGGGGAAGGCTGAGTTTAGGTGTATATCTTGATGTTTTGTTCAAATGTCAACATCCAGCACCAAAATATCTAGCAGTCGCTAATATCGCTCATATTCAACAACATTTGAACAACAGCATTTGACTGTATGTGTTATATATGTGCAAACAAAACACATAATGTACATGTAGCACTTCACACGTGTTTCGATGTTGGCACCACAGCTCGGCTCACACCTGATCGCTTCGTTGAGCGCAGAAAGTAGATGCAAATTACGTGCAAAAGTGCCGTCGTTGTAAAAACGGCGTTAGGCTGCTCTTTCCGCGCCGTTGTGGAGGCTCTTTGAAACATGAATGGAGATGATTAGTTAACCTCCCCCCCCCCCCAACCCTGCATAGTCTGCTTCTTCTCTTGCTTCTCTTTCTTTCCCTGTACTTATCTATACCTCTCTCATCTCATGAATATGGAATATGTGGGATCCCTGCAATGCGCCTGGCTGTCTTGACTGAGAACGAGAATCCATAGTGTATGGACTCCTGCTTAATTCGCACCCTGTTATCTTCCCCTTCTCCTCCTTTCCGTGGCATAAGTTGAGGAAGAAAAGTCGAACCCCTATTATCACTTGGAAGGGCTTCGGTTACACAGAAGACCCTGTCACACTATACAGTTGACAATATTAACAACAATAATAATTACATGTGAAAAACGGGTACAATGCTATAAGGTAAAATCTAAATGTACACCATGTGACCTAATGGCTGGTGACTTTAGTGAGCACAGGTGCTGTTATTAACTACAAGGCCACGTGTTTGTATATAGACGGCTCTAATTCTGCAGGGCATCTCCCATGATTTAAGACATTAATGTGCCAGTTTGAACTGCTGTTGGAAATGACTCATGGCTACATATTAACGTCTTAACGTAGCACCTCCCCTGTGGTTGATAGGGTCAAATGCAAGCATCCTCTTACTGGGTTGTGAAGGCTTTCATGCCAGTAAAAGCTGCAAGAACTTCAAATGGGCTTTCATAAACGGGCAATTTACAAGGGTGTTTCTAGGCGCTTTTCTATTGTGCCTTTTTTGTAATTTTTTAACATTTTAATTATTATATAAAGTCTTTTACATAAAAATCATAAAATTTTTAGGTGGGTGTTGATACATTTCAAGAGAGGAAATAATCCTAAAAAAACACTATATACACTGTATATAATATTAAAACTGCTGCCATCCAGCTGTTAGATGTTTTAGCATTCCAAATAGCTATTAGAATCAGGTAGATTTGACATTAGATAAATGTCCATGTCTGGAAATGTATGGAAAATAGTCTTTAAAGGCGTGCGTAGCAAGGCCTTTGATAACCACAGATGTTTAGAGCTCTCCCCTAGGGTGCCACATTGTCCGGAAACGCCCAGACAATATACAGTACAGTAGGTACGAACGTGTTTTGCATTTGCAGAAAGAAGAAACACCGTCACATGTATCCTCTAATTCAGAAACAGACACAAAAACACACCATTATGTAAAGTAGTAAACATCCCCAAACGCGGGCCTCACAAAGAGCATAAAACACCGGCACAACAACTGCTGTGAGTTATGGTTTAGAAGACTATAAATAGATAGGAAAACACTTGACTGGACCTACACAGGCTTTGCTGTGCACTGTTGGCGATGTGAGGGGGCCTCATCTGCCTATGAGGGGGAAACCAGGGAGGCGTGACACTCGAGGCTCGGCAGGTCCACCGGAATCCATCAGCGTGTTCCACTCAGGTGTGAACGAACAGCTCCTGCCCCGACCAACGCCGTCGTCGGGCAAATCGCTAGCGTGACAAAAAGGAAAAGGAGAGGAGAGGGGAGGAGAGGAAAGCAAGAGAGGAAAGGAAATAAGGAGATGTCAAAGAGGGAGAGTTTGGTGGCGGGGCGGGGGGTGTTGGGACAGATACACCCCTATCTGGAAGACAAAGACGTATTATCAGCACGTAGAGGCTAGTATGTGCGCGCGCGCGTGCATGCGCGTGTGTGTGTGTGTGTGTGTATGTGTGTGTGTGTGTGTGTGTGTGTGCACGCTCAGCTTTCCATTCTCCAATGTATTGGTAATTCTCCACCCACAGCCTACACATGCAGAGTCACGCATATTAATATCCTGCTTGTTCTGAGCACGTTCCCAGGCTGTGACAGTCACTGTTCCGCTGACGGAACAAATGCCTGTGCGCCCGGTGATTAGAGCGCCTCTCACTGGGTCTTCTTTTAACTCTAGCCCCCCCCCCCCTTCCTTCTCCCAGTTTCCTCCTCATTCCTCCACGGCCGCGCTCCATCACGGGCGGCCATTTCAACAGCAGCGGCGGCGGCGACGTCGGCACTCCGGAGGGGTTTCACACTGTGTGGGGGAGGTTTGCGCAGATGATGCTATAGCCCAGGGACTAGACCGGAGGTTATGAGGGGAGTATATCAGCTTGCTGAGGGTCAGGAAAGAGGGAGGGGCTCAAACAGCATCTCTGGCGATGCTCTTCAGAGAACATTGAGCTGCTGCAAAGGTGTGAACGTGTGTGAAAAGCCTTTGCCGTAGAAGGATTGCAGGGATTAGCAAAATTCACGCATTCTGAACCAACGCCACTAGCTGTATCCTATTGCACACTTGCCAAATACCAGCATAGCCGTTCACTGCATAAAAACATGCTGTAGTGTGTATTACCTGTCAAACATATTATCACTACTCAACTTTATTAAATCCCTTAATGACACTTACAACAGGCTTCACCAGACCATATTTTACGCGGAAATTAAAATGAACATAAAATGCTATTGTGTTTTGGCAGAGTATCAAACTCGAAAGAAATCCCTGGGGCTCACGTAGTAGGAACCCCCAATTTAATATGCCGTTTAAAGTACAAAAAATTAAAATTTAAAAACAGAATACTTCTATAGATCCACAATTCCATGAACAAACACAAGCCATTTCAAGAAATTAATGGCATAAAAATAAATGAAAGGCTGTCATTTCATCTGTTCTATGGCAACAACGTGATGGATCACATTCGCCAGTTCCGCGACCAATACGAAAACAGGTATCATTATTGCTACAAGGAAACTGTTCAACACTGACAAATACCAGATAGAACACGTGGCAGTGTTCTATCTGATCAATGGTGTATATACTGCGATGGGCCAGTTGTATCCATATGATTCATTGTTTCTCATTACATTCTTTCCATTTGGTTTATCTGACTTGTTAGTCCCATTACAGAACTCTCTGCAGCACAGCAGAGCACTGCTAACAACACAACACAATAATGCTACTTGTGTGTTGCTTTATTCAATTATTCAAATGTGTTTTGTCCTTATTTGCAACATTGACTAATGGCTCATTTTAGCACACAAGAAGAAAAACAATAATGTTATCTCAAATAATCTGCAAGTGCTGGAGACAAATATGATAAGTATATCATTTGCAAAGGTGCACATGTCTGAAGATATGCAACAAAATGCTGAGACAGAGAAGTAATGCCTCGGTTTGTTCCTTTTGCACACTAGTGGGAAAACACAAATAAAAACACTGGTACACTCGTTTCCATAACAGGACAGGTCTTAGTATAATATATGCATTTCCAGCCAGGTAGGATAATTCAAGTTCATGTGCTGCCTTAAAAGTTCTACTTCTCCATCAGAATAATCTGAGAGAGCAATCAGTTTACCTTTTTATCCCAGCTGAGCTGATCTGATAAAGCACGCATTTTGGTGTGGGACAGCACGACAGTCTTTTTTTTTTGTACATGCTTCCGGAGCACTGCATTGTGAGTTAAAGGGACAATAGTGAAACCTGCCATTGCCTTTTTGCCTGACCGCGTGCAGCGGGGACCAGCCAAAATGAGCAAATGTCGCAAACTGACATCGTTAAAAATCACATGCGCTACATCCTAGTGAGTAGGTGTCTACATGCACCAGTAGGTGGTGGTAATGCACCAATAGTGTTGGGTCACAACGTCCGTGAAACGCCACACAACTTACTACATTACCCATTTTACAGGTGGAATTCTTGGACTTCTGCCCCTTTAGCCTGGTGTAACCAGACCTTATTCACGGAGTGAACGCTCCATTGGGAAGTGTTAACAGTTGTTTAATTTTGAAATTATAGGACAGCATTTAACCAATCGGCGTTGCTACAACAGATTTGATCACCTCATCTAGCTCTACCACCACATGCTTGACTTCAACGTCATCTCACTAGCCCACCCTGATTGGACTGCCAGCAGAGTGGCTAATGTGAAAACGCTAATGCAAACAGGGGTTTCCAGACTATAATCACAGCAAAATAACTGTGCTTAGAGCAGATCTGTCAACATTGGGATTTGAAAATAAGGGACATTTTCCGGCACAGTAATACATCCTTCATCACGTCATTAAATCACATGACAATTTTAAATGAAAGTAGACAGCAGCACTAGCCATGATGGATTTATTAGAACTATAGCTCCAAAAGTCTCGATGTAATGCACTAATTTGCATATTAATGACATCATCTTATAATAAATATTATTGGTTGTGCCCTGAGAGCCATGACACAACTCTGTTAATCCATGGCTCTGGTTTTATTGATTGGGGGGGGCCTAAATACAACAAGATTCAATAGAAAAATCCTCAACAAATGTAAATGCATGAGAGTACTGCAGAAACGACTTTCAGAGTGAGAGCGCCAACGTAACGTAACCATTGGAACCTGATTGAAACACATTATAGTAGATTATCACTCGAGCGGCATTCTTCTGCCTGCCTCACACACACACACACACACACACACGCACACGCTACGGCGCTACATTTTACAAAACATTGCTCGCCTTTTCTCTGGTGGTTGGAATAAGTCATAATAAGTCGCTAAATCTAGCGAGAAAGTCCGCCAAGTTGAAAAATGGCACCCACCATGAAGACAAGACGACAAACATGACGCTTTGCTTTCTCGACTTTAAGTTCTTCTTCTCTTATTTTTTGGCAGGTGCCGTTTGACTGATTTCTGTCACTAGAGTTACAGCTAATGATCTATACCAGGGGTGTCCAATTCTGGTCATGGAGAGCTGCTGTCGTCATCAGTCTCTGCAGAAGCCTGATTACAACTCATTCATTAGAATCAGGTGTGTTGGAGCAGGGAGACATCTAAAACTTGCTGGGCAGTACCTCTCCAGGACCAGGATTGGGCACCCATGAACTATACCAGGGGTATGCAACCCTGGTCCTGGAGGGCCGGTGGCTTGCATGTTTTAGTTGTCTCCCTAATTCAAATGAATGGGTCCATTAGCAGGCTTCCAACGACCCATTCTGCTTTACAAAGGGAAATGTAGAAAACACAAGACACAAGCTACTGTCAAGCTACTGTCACCAGACTTTTATATAGGCTATACAAGAAATCAAATACTGTAAAATAAAATATGGTAGATTTATGGGAAAACCTTCAAACAGGAGGACAGGGGGAAAGTAGGGTAAAATACGGGAGAATCACAGGGAAAATGGGAGTGTTGACTCCTATGCTTATAGAGCAATAGTCGGGTGGAGCAGGCTACCTTTAACCACCATTTGCACAGGAATGCTCCTGGTGGGGCTAGCCCCCAGATGTAGAAATGAAAAATCCTACTATGATGAAGACGTAGGTTGCCCTACCCTGCCTCTGATTGGCTTGAGGGGTAATATTAAAAAGCTATTTTCGCTCTTTGTACAACCTGGTCCATCTTAACTTTATCATCTGATCTTTACTAGAGGGTAAATTAACCCCAAAAATCAACTTTAACCACTATCCTTTAATCATCTTAACACATACTTAATCACTAATCTTAACCAGAGGATAACTGAATTCTTAAATGTAACAGCAATAACCAGAAAGGGTTAGGTGAGTGACAGACATTATAATTTAGCCAATCAGAGGCAGGGTAGGGTAGACCATGGTGTCGCCATAGTATGATTAATCATTATGTGTGTGAGTGTGAGAAGAAAGCTTTTCGTACATCTGTATTAGCTGTGTAGCAGGGCTATTCAGGGCTATTCAACCCTGCATGTTTTAGATCTCTCCCTGCTCCAACACACCTGATTCAAATTAACTGGTCATTATCAGGCTTCTAACAACCTTGAATCAGGTGTGCTGGAGCAGGGAGAGGTCTAAAACCTGCAGGGTGCGGCCCTCTAGGACCGGAGTTAAATATCCCTGCTGTATAGACTTGCACAGAATGTGTTTTCCACTGTTCCCACTTTCTTTTACAGCAGTGGTCCCCAACCCTGGTCCCCAGGGAACACTGCCCTGCATGTTTTAGATGTCTCCCTGCTCCAACACACCTGATTCT
>JAODOY010006004.1:0-10106 GCA_025399855.1 Forbesichthys papilliferus | reverse complement strand
CACACACACAGGACACACACATTCACAAGCTCACACACACACACATTCACAAGCTCACACACACACACACACACACAGGACACACACATTCACAAGCTCACACACACACACATTCACAAGCTCACACACACACACACACACACAGGACACACACATTCACAAGCTCACACACACACACATTCACAAGCTCACACACACACACACACACACACACAGGACACACACATTCACAAGCTCACACACACACACGCAGCATGACCTCCTATGTCTCTTGATTGGACTAAACACACTGTGTGGAGTTACAGGGCTACAGAGTTTGAGCTGAATAGATGGAAGAGCAAATCACACAGCGTATGCATGCTATCTTATGGGTCACACAGTATATACAGCAACACATGATTACATCAAGCCTGGGTGCATTTAAAAAATCAATTATACATCTTGGACTCACAACATCTGATTACAACTGTAACATCAGCATTTAGCATTTCAACTGTAATTACATGGATCTGGGACCGTTTTAGCCCCGATATCCTGGGTTTGATGGACACAAAGGGCCCTCTGATTCTATAAGTGCCTCTCCTCGTGGTGCTATTGGAGACAGCTTGATAAGGCAGATAAGAAACATCAGGAAACAAGACTTTGCAGCTATCACAGGACTTAGCAGTAGCTGTTGTTGTTGTTGTTGTTGTTTTATACTCACACTAAATAGGTCTCTTGTCTACGAGTTGCAGTAAGCACATTACAGTAAACTGAGATGCTTGCACAAAGTAACAGGACTCCTACGGAATTATTTTGCTCAGAGGAGTAATAAACAAAACTCGGTTTGTGAGTCTACGGCTTTCACTTATAAATCCACTTTGCGCTCCTTCAAACACTATACAGTCCATTACAATCTAAAGGCAGTCTTGCTCCACTCCAGACGAGATTGTTCTCACGGGAGCAACACGTTGTGTTAACAGGAACTCAGAGGAAATAAGGCTGTGTATAAAATCTGCTGGTACAAACAAAAAATATCAACAGTGAAACCCACCTGAGCTGCCATAGCATGTGGTGTGAAAACGCTAATTCAAACCCCATTCATGGGTGGTGGATGGTAGCTGCAAACTTTAAACATGTATTATGGAAAACATATGATTTCTTTATTGTTATGCATTCGCCAAGTTGCAAGCAACCCGCCCCCCTCCCCAGGCCCACGGTTGATATGTAAGACATGATGCTCAACAGTAGCTGGCTTGCAGGGAGAGGGGTAGAGATTGGTGCAGAACTGTAGGGAGAGGGAAGAGAGGAATGTGCGGCCATATTGGTTTCAAACTAAGCAAAACATCTTTGCCGTTTCACCTGTCACAAGTGTATAGGAGGTGTCATTTGTTTTACATGGAGAAATGTGACTTGAATTCATGAGGTGTCCCTTTAAATAACCACTTACAACTGATATTACTTGATTTGAGGTTCACATGGAATTACCTTTCCCCTACCTAAAAGAAGAAGTATGAAATCAGTGATCCCTGGTGTTTCACATACTTATTTCACATGCCATTACAGTGAAAGATGTGACTGGTGGCGTGGAAACCCTGCACATGTGGCGCTTTAACTCGTCTGATGAATTACTGACATGAATGACATGTTGAGCAGCTCCATGTCCCCACTGACTAATCCTTACATATTGACCACCTGTTGGGATTGGCTGAGACGCTAATTGCCTTACATGTGCTGTGTTTGAGCGAATTAACAGATACGTGAGATAGATTTGTAAGTAAAGCTACTGTAGCAGGCAAAACACAGCGCGGAGAGCACAGGGTCACTTCTATACTGTATAATCTCAACAACGTTGCGTGTCGCACTGCTCAGCCAAGTTGTCCCACACCGTCTCTTTCTGTATGTTTGTCTAGAGTCATCTAATAGCGTCAGATGTGGCCTGTCCAAAACACAGCAGAAGGCGATTTATCACCATCTTCATCACGTGCTGTGTCGACGGGTTCATTACCATCAAATTAGAGCGGCAAAGGGTTGAAACGATGTGGAAAGTACTGATGAGATTAATGATAAATACATTATCCATATGCGCTGTAGCGTGATTGATGGCGTTTAAGATTAGCCACGTGCTAGCGAGTAGCATTCCTGGGATGATAGATGGAAGGACACGTAACTAGAGTGTTGCGTTGGCCGGTCGCATATTCAGAGGCAAAGATATATGACTGGCGCACGATTAGCCCTCAGATGTAAAGCCTAAGATTATACTGTGCTGTATGTGCACACTAGCATGCTCTAAGTCCAAAATGTTCATTCTGCAACAGACCTTTATACTATTTATTTTGACATGTGTGTTTATTTGAATACCAACACATTTTGAAGAAACGCTGATTCTTTAATTTACTAACTCACATCATACGGGGTGCCAACTTCACAGATGTCACTGCAAGGGGGCCTTGCAGAAGCATTTCCCAGAGTAAAGACTCTATTTCCCATCAACCCATTTACAGAGCTGGGGCTGTGTAGAAAGAAAACACTGGATTAATTTTCAGCACACACACACACACACACACACACACACACACACACACACACACACACACACACACACACACACAAACAAAACATTACTATTGTAGCGGACCGTCAGAAGATAGACTTGGTGTGTATTGCTTTACGGTCACTTATGGACCTTTAATCCTAGCTTCATGTGGCAGTGGGTGGAGAGGAGAATGGGTACAAGCAGAGACACAGCTGATGGTTCACAGTCCAACGGCTTTCGCTGCCAGGGTGGTTCATTGCTGTCATGGGGAGGGGGGGGGGGGTGCAGGGTGGGTTGCTGTCATGGGGGGGGTGAAATGTTAACAAAAGCTCTGCGCCTCACGTAGAGCGAGGAGCTGCCTGCCTCGGGCTCCGTGGTGCATCTGCCACCAAGATGGATGCCGAGAAGGCAGAGAGGAGAATGTGAGACGAGAGCGGCTAGAACGAGGGATCCGGCGCAGATGGATAACGGGCGAAGAGGCGCAAGGGGGACGCACCACGTTCAGAGCGCAGTGTTTGCCGGGGCACATATAACACCCATGTGGCATAATGTGGCATATGGGAAGCTATCCAGACAGGAGGAAGGTGTTCACGAGGACAAATGCCACCAACGTGGGGACCAGCTGACACGGCTACATTGTTACGTGACCAGAGCTGCGTTCATATTTACAAACAAAGGCCAACGTTAGCGATAATTTTGAAACACTTTCCGTGTTGCTTTGAGTTCCCTGCAAATGTTTTAGGAAACACACAAACACAAACAACTAATGGTTACAGTTTAAATCAATCCGAGTGTAAGTGTGTTCACTAAAACGTTCACCAGTTTGCCAAATATGAATGCACCTCAGAACACTGTCTCTTATCAGCTGGACAAACTGCCCCAGTTTCTGTCCATTTTGCGTATTACAGTAGGCTTATTTTATAATTTTGTTTTATAATTACATTAATGCTTTTGTCCATTAGCTTATAAAATATATATATATATATATCAAAACTTGTAACAAGTGTGTACATGTGTTTAGTGCATTTGCTGTTGAAGCTTTATACATAGTCCCAGGACAGTGCTAGCAATGCCCAGAAGTGTGTTGCCACTAAACCACTTGGCGTAACACCTGAAATCCCGTCCACTCACCGTGACCTGGAACCAGTTCTGAGACTTCAATTATCTCCGTGATTGGCAGGTCAATTATCCTTCGCTCTACTTGTCGTGTTCA
Source organism: Forbesichthys papilliferus (assembly GCA_025399855.1). Taxonomy (NCBI): domain Eukaryota; kingdom Metazoa; phylum Chordata; class Actinopteri; order Percopsiformes; family Amblyopsidae; genus Forbesichthys; species Forbesichthys papilliferus. The sequence continues at coordinate 6,378 of JAODOY010006004.1, read as the reverse complement.
GCTCACACGCAGCGCAGACAGAGCTCAAAGTGTAGATCTTAAAGTGCCTTTGTGACGTTTTGTAATGTTCATTTATATATATTTATTTACTGAACCTAGAAAACACTCTCAATGTTTGAGAAATTAATTGAAATACCTTGTAGGCTACAGATCAGTTGACTGATGCACGTGACTTGCCCAAATATGGGTATTAGTCCCAGCGACGAGGTACTACAAAGTATATGTCAGCTGGCATGCATCGCTCAACCTGAGTGTATCAAAATAATAATGTGCTCCACTATAACGGCATGTAATGTGCTGAGCTCCCCTTAGCCCACATGCAAATGAATCTATTACTTTATTCCTCTATTTGCCTTTATTGGATTAGTTGTAACTGCAAACCACTAAACATTTAGAAAGGATGTACAGTGAGTACTAATAAATATAGGCAATACATTTAGTCAGTATTTCCTAAAATGCTTCTATAGGAGGACAGTGGTTAACGAAACAGAACTCAGTCCAGTACTGTAGGCTGAGGAGAAAACAGGCTTTTTCTGCCTCAGAATTACAGTCATCGTTCTCGCCAGGAGAGGCAGACACATCTTTGTTGTGTCATTAACTTTATTTGGGAAGATGACTTCAGGAGTGCTTCATGATGAACTTTGTTGAGTACTGAACCAGCGCTAAAGTTTGCAGTTGTGGTAAATAATATGCCTGTGTGTGTGTGTGTGTGTGTGCACGCGCGCATTTGAGCATGTGTGTGCATCCGTGTGGTAATTATTGCTGTAGTTGCAGTAAAATGACAGAGCCAGCAGGGGGGAGGTGATAGCCTCTCAGGCTTCATCTCCCCCCATTTCCCATCATGCACCTGGGGCCACACCTCAGCAGCCAGGCACACAAGCGGGAAATTAACAGCAGCAACGAGGGTAATCGCTGGTCCTAATGCGACAGGCCAACAGGTCGGTACGCAATACACATACTCAGGGGCTGGCATGACACGCTAGCACCACATGCAAGCACATAGCGATAGCATGAAGTGTTAGCACGGAGCATTAGCACAAAGCTATAACATGACATGCTAGCACAAAGCACTAGCACAAAGCAATAGCATGACATGCTAGCACAAAGCACTAGCACAAAGTGTTAGCACTGAGCATTAGCACAAAGCATTAGCATGACATGCTAGCACAAAGCACTAGCACAAAGTGTTAGCACTGAGCATTAGCACAAAGCATTAGCATGACGTGCTAGCACAAAGCATTAGCACAAATCATTAGTATGACGTTCTAGCACAAAGCATTAGAACAAAGCGTTAGCGCAAAGCATAATCACAGGGCTTTAGCACAAAGTGTTAGCGCGAAGCATTAGCACGAAGCATTAGCATGAGGTGCTAGCACAAAGCGTTAGCATGCTTGCTAGCACAAAGCGTTAGCACAAAGCATTAGCATGACGTGCTTGCACAAAGAGTTAGCACAAAGCATTAGCATGCGTTCTAGCACAAAGCATTAGAACAAAGCATTAGCGCAAAGCATAAGCTCAGGGCATTAGCACAAAGCGCAGATGTGCACACACACAAACATGCATGCATAAACACACACACACACACTCACTGTGCCTGGCCACCTGTATGAGTCGTGTGGACAGACGGCTTGTGGTGGGGGTGTAATGGTCAGTCACGAGGCGTCTCTCTGTGGCCCATTGGCTCGCTCTGGTCAGATTCAATTCCCGCCGCCCGTGCGGCCGCCATTAACCGCTCTCCGCTCACCACCGCGGCCGACTGGGGGTCTTGCCAAATGTTAAGGCCAATTGACTTTTAATATGAATCACGCTGGGACTCATCCCCGCACTGGAAATTAACACTTCTGAGCACAACCGCATGGCTACGGAAGCCCCCCATCTCTCCCACACCACACACATGCACAAGCAAAACTCACCAACACATACACAATGTTATTATTGGCATGACTGACTATTGTGATTGTTTTGCCGGCAACAAGACAAGTCTCATGTGGCGCAGGCCTCGACGATGCAGGCCTTGACAACGCATGTCCCTGGCAATGCATGTCCCTGACAACGCAGACCACTGACAACGCAGGCCCCTGAAAATGCAAGTCCTTGACAACACAGGCCCCTGATAATGCAGGTCCCTAACAACGCAGCTGTATGTGAGAAGGCCATTGTCATAGCATGTTAGCCCGACTGGCCCCTACAAACACCTCTCCGCTCCAATTTCTCAGTGTTTTTCCTGCAAATTCCCTCTGATAAGCGCAATAAGTATGTTTATTTACTGCAGTGCTGCTGAACATTTATGTTCCTTGTGTTAATACTGTATAAATAAAGAAGGTCTACACCAGGGGTAGGGAACCCTGGTCCTGGAGAGTCGCAGCCCTGCATGTTTTAGATCTGACCTGAATTAAATGTATGGATCGTTATCAGGCTTCTAACACACACACTTCTAACTTAATTCATTAGAATCAGGTGTGTTGGAGCAGTGAGACATCTAAAACATGCAGGGCTGTGGCTCTCCAGGACCAGGGGGAACCCTGGTCTACACAGTCCATTTTTCATGTCCTAATGGGACATTTTGGTGTTGTTTATGGACATACGAATGCCAGTGATGTTGCCAATAGGACATAATCGCATAGCATTGTGGGTAATATAGATCACAGTCGTATGCCCATTGACTTCTCATTTGCAATATGCTTATTTTCAGGGCTGTGCAGAAACGCAGAATCATTTTTTCAGATAGCGGATATATTGCGTGAGGGAGATATCTTCAGATTTTATACACAGAAGAAGTGTATTCGGTGCGGTGTATCGCTGACTGACAGGTGAGCCCTCCGTCCCGGTCGGCCGGCACCGTGACTCGTTCGTCCTTTGTGTGTGGCCTTCTCATGGTTTCCTCACGTTCCCCCGGAGCTATCCGCCCCTGTGGGCCCTCTGGTCCCACTGTGACCGCCGGAATCTCCGCTCAGCTACCCTTTAATCCCACCTCGTAAAACCGAACGGCAGGAGAGCTCTGCGCAGACGTAGACACGTAATGTGCTGACACGGCAGCATGCTAGGTGAATGTTCAAGCACGTTCAGCCACGCAATAACAAACAACATAATCAAATAAGAGAGAGCCTTTGCACGTGTGCATGTCAACATACTAATCGGGGAATACAACAGGAACCTGCAATACTCACAATGGTCATGTGACGTGCGTGGACATCACTGCTGCTAAAGTCATGTGTACAGCAATGTTATGCTAACTCTTTGGGATTAAGCGATGAACGAAACGCAGCGGTCGATGCCAAGATCCTGCAGCTGTTCCAGCGAAGCAGGATGGGATAAACTTTCCCAGCTCTTTGAGGTTTAGCTCTGTAGGAAAACAGATCAGTGTAGCTCTGTCGTGACAGTATTAGCCTGGTATGCTTAAAGGGTTAACACCAAGATCATGTTAACGTACAAATGGCACTCATGTTCTTGAAGAGAAAAAGACACTGTATTTGTAGGAGTATGTTAGCAGCCAGCATTAGTAAGGATGCATGTTCTGTAATGAAAACACCAAAGTCAAGTGTGTACAGTATTCCAACTGAATAATTATTTTATAATATAGCTACACTGTTCTTCTTTATTTGCAGCAGTACGTTTACATATTTCTTCCTGTGTAAAATGTCAGGAACAGACTTCAATGCAGACTATCATGAAAATAAACCTGCAGCGAAACATTTATTTTAAAAAAGGCCAAAAACAGATAAATGTATTTGTCCCAAAAGAATTGTTGTTGGTTTTTCAGTAGCAGTAATGAGAGATATTTCAATATATGGTCTAATTGTGGTATGCACAGTACCATAAACAGACCATAATACCATAACACTGCTGGCATTATTACAGCACATGAGTAGAAGGTAAGCAAGGTAATTGGCCAATTAGCCGGTGCAAATGCGGAGAACAGGCAGCGGATCTGCATCACAGAGTGAGTCACCCATGCAGATACTGTTATGATGTTATGACGACCGTATTGCTGCAGCGCTGGGTGGCTCCCTCTGTAGAGTAAGCTCTTCAGGCCCACAACCACCTCACCAAAGAGCTGCTTCAGACACAGTTGGTTAGACAGGTACTTGGCCAAGTCACGTGCTTTTAATATAGTGTTCACACCTTTATGTTTTGTTGTAATTGATGTCTTCCATGCATGCTTCTTTTGCATTAGCTGTACTGTGTATTGGGTATTAGTTGCATTGCCATTTACTGTGAAGCATGTTGTGACCAATGTCTGTGAAAAGTGCTAAGAAAATAAATGTAGGACAGTATATCACTGTCATGTGACACTTGTTATATACTGTATATTATATATACTTGGTGAATGCTGTTCATATCTTTCTCTAAATACTGCGGGGTTAAATCACGTATGCTTAACCACCCTAGCAAGTCACCTGTCTCATTACAAAGTCACAACAATACCTGTAAGATGAAGATTATTTCATTCAAAAACATTTTTAACAGTAAAGCCGTATTATCTAATCGCGTTATTCCCAAATGTAAAATGCAGAAACCTTCCAGTGGTAGCTTGCGACTCTGTGATGTTAAAGGTTAATAGAGGTCAGGTTTCTCCTCTGCACCAGGGTCGTTGGGGTCAAAGTGTTGTTTTTGCTTCAGTCGGCATGTTAAGATCAAACGCGTTACCATGGAGACTTCAACTTTCCTATATGATACAGGAAGGTGCTTGTCTGAGAGTTGTCGGTTGTTCACCTCGCCTCGGAGAGAAAGAAAATATGATCCGGGCATCTACGAGTTGTCATTGACCTTTAAATAAAAGGTGGGAGGACGAGGAGAACTGGAGAGGTGGTGGTGGTGGGGGGGGGTGTGGGGGGGGGGGTGGAGGACAAATGGAGGAGTGAAATATCAGGAAACAGGCTCTGGGGCCAACAAGTATGGGGGGAATATCATTAGCAGGGACAGATATGTTTTGAAGAGGGAAGGGGGGGGTCTGCACTGTTAGTGATGGGGAGTTAAAGAGCATAGGGAGCCTTCACACACACACACACACGCACACACACACATACAGACACACACACATACACACAGACGTGTGTGTGTGTGTATCTGTGTGTGCGTGTGCGTGCGTGTCTGTGTGTATGTGTTTGTGTGTGTGTGTGTGTTTGTGTGTGCGTGTGTGTTTGTGTGTGTGTGTGTGTTTGTGTGTGTGTGTGTGTGTGTGTACTTCTGTATTACAGTAAGTCCCTTCCTGCTCAACTCAAAACCCGATCCATGTAGCCAATCAAATGCCTTCCCTCCTCCCACGGTCCCTACCGGTCAGGTTACTATAGTTACATTCTGAGCATTAAGCCATAGTCTTTGGTTACATGGCGGATCTAGAAGTGGGGTACGGCAGAGCACTGCAGCACACAATCCTGCTGTTAGGGGACCAAACTGGCGTCATGACCTGATTGGTTAGATCTGTCCCCATGGCTGTCTGGGTGTGGGTGGACAGCCCCCAGTGGAAGGCCATGGTCTTGAACCCCATCTACACCTAAGCATCCATGAACCCTGCCTTTGGAACTGGCCTCACAGTCAGTCGCTTCTTATAACAGCTGACTGTCATTTACCCACTGCCTTCATCAGACCTTCTTCAGACCTTTTTCAGACCTTCTTCAGACCTTCTTCAGTCCTTTTTCAGACCTTCTTCAGACCTTCTTCAGGCCTTCATCAGACCTTCTTCAGACCTTCTTCAGACCTTCATCAGGCCTTCATCAGACCTTCATCAGGCCTTCTTCAGACCTTCATCAGACCTTCTTCAGACCTTCATCAGACCTTCTTCAGACCTTCATCAGACCTTCTTCAGACCTTCATCAGGCCTTCTTCAGGCCTTCATCAGACCTTCTTCAGACCTTCTTCAGACCTTCATCAGGCCTTCATCAGACCTTCTTCAGACCTTCTTCAGGCCTTCTTCAGACCTTCTTCAGACATGCGCATTCAATGGAGGGTGGAGCTTCTAAGGGAGCACCCATGGCGTGCAAGGGGCGAGGTGCTTTTGTTTTGATGTTGTTGACATTTGTCCAACATGTCTTACTATACTTTTACCTCGACACAGCAGCCCCATGTGGGTGACCAGAGGGCTACATGTGTGTGCACGTGTGAGTGCGTGTGAGTGTGTGTATAAAGTTTGCATGTGTTGGCAAATAGGTGTGTTTTTATTTTAGAGTATAGATATGTGGGATTATTTGAGCTATAATCAATCAATCAATCTTTATTTATATAGCACTTTTCATACAAATTAATGTAACACAAGTGCTTCACACTACGTCATTAAAAACTATACAATATATAAAATGTATTTTGTTACACTCATCATCCCAACCCTCCAATCACAAACAAACATTGGGAGTCCCATTCCCACCATCCCCAAAACAAACC
>JAODOY010006003.1:0-10106 GCA_025399855.1 Forbesichthys papilliferus | reverse complement strand
CGGGAGCTGTGTGTATTTAAAGAGTTCTGGGTTGTGGAGAAACCTGCCTGTCTGCCTGGACTGTGGGAGGGAGGAGTCTGGGGCCGTGGGGCTCAAACAAAGGAGGACACATGCACATTGACTGGCGCACGGGAGGGAGAGCGAGAGAGGGAGAGAGAGTCCTAACGCAGAGCTTCCTTGTCTGCTTCAGCCGTTCTCAGATCCCACTTCTTGGAATACTTTGGGCTCTCGGAGTAGCGGCGCATTTTTGGGAAACCTCGGTAAGACGAACCGAGCAGCTGAGAGCCCCGTTTCGTTGGCCAGCACCGGTAGATCAGACAGAGCTGTGAATGCGAATGTTTGGGTGTATTTGGTATGGCAAAGGGCGGCTGGCGTTACCCACAGCACTTCTCTTAGCCCTGTGCCATGGGGGGTTGCCATAGTTACCCCTCAGCTACGGAGACAGACACCGCAACTCTTCAGCCGTCTGGCATCAGCAGTGAAAAACTGTGAGTAGTTCTGTTCCCATTGTTTGTTTACTTTGTATTGTTTGTACTACATGCTTTTCATAGTGTGCATCTTTACAGCACATTCACCCCTATCTCCTACCATACCATATACAATAGGTTGTAGTATCATGTGGCCTTGTGTTTCATTTGCTATGTTCACACTATATTAACTTCTGCCACCAGAGCAGCCTTGATTTCAGGAGCCTGGATAGGGTTAAAACCCTTTCCTGCTTTACATAGTGAGAGCTGCTGCTATACGTCAAACACAGTGAATAAACTATAGACTATTTACTATTAGTAAAAGAGCAGTTGGCCGCATATGGTTCACTGAGGAATGTTGGGCAGATAAGGTGTGTGTGTGTGTGTCACATATTTGTCTGATAACATCAGTGGTGGTGAATTCTTTTAATAGTGGGAACATGTGTTCAAATGTAGTTTGAAGTTCATCGAGGGCAGACATAGTGTGTGTGTTTCTGCGACATCTGGCGACACCGACTTCAGTGTTTTTACCGCCCACACAGAAGAAGCTAATGTAAACATGGCCAAAAGTGAGAGAGCAGGTTCACAGAGTGTTTACATGCAAACACTGCATTACATGGAGCAGTAAACTCACTGCGCAGGAGAGTGGGGTTAAATTAACCCTAATAGCTTACAATTATCACTAGATAATGTCCCTGCAGACAGAAGGGAACATCATGTTTGTTAGCGCTGTAGCTTCTGCTATTACAATCCTCTCTAGGAACTAATATATCGTTCACTTTCTGTCTCTTTTTATTGCCACGACTCCACCTGTGTCTACCTCTGTGGTGAACAAAGGCCAGGCTGTTGAGTTGATAGAGCCTCTTTTCACCCTACCAACGCGTACACACACACACCCACCCAGGGGACTGAAACTCCACAGAGGGCACAGTCTTTGTGTGTGTGTGTGTGTGTGTGTTATCACAGGAGGCAAGGTCATGCAGCGCAAACTATCATAAGCATGGCCACTGCTGACTTTCACTGAATCTCAAAACCTGCACCTCTGTCCATAGTTTGAACACAGCATTGCTGTCAGGCGGTTAACTCTATGCTGCTGCCTACAGGAGTGGCCTTCCTGTTTTGTATAAATTCAAATAAATGTTCCTTTCCTGCACCTCCCAAGTCACAACGAACAAACCTAATGCTATTGTTAAATGCGCCCAAGTCACCTTGAGTTAGTCTCTGTCCTATTAAAAGCTGTACCTCTGGCTTTATCGGCAATGCAGCACAGTGCACATAGTCTACCACTGCAGTAATGTGCCTCATTGCGAGTAATTACACTGGCTCAGAATTGATTGGCTTTATTGCCTTAATGCTCTGAGCATTGTATGTGTTCACATCTGCAGTGACAGCATTATATAATTGATCCAGTGACATATTGTTTCATTTTCTCTCTCTCTCTCTCTCTCTCTCTCTCTCTCTCTCTCTCTCTCTCTCTCTCTCTCTCTCTCTCCTCCCTACTTCCTGCTCTCCGGGTTCATTAAATCAAATCAAGGGGAATTAACAACAATAATCTGGAGGAGCGTTCCTACCTCCAGGAGCAGTATGCATCTCGGCGGGTCACACACGCTGACGTTTCCGCTCTCGCAGCCCTGCCGCCCGGCCTCGACCAATCAGAGTGGCTGGCCAGCAACTGTAAGCAAACACGGCACTGTTCTCTGTTGAAAGGTGTTTAGGATAAACCTGTTACCAAAATAGCTTTATTAAACATTTACACTGTAAATATACACGACTAGCTTAGCTGATAAATGCATTCAACTTCATTGCCATAACTACTGTACTACTGTGCTACTGTACTTGTCAGTTCAAATGTAATAGTTATTTTATTTATGGTGGAAAGTCCTCAACTGACCATAACAGCAATACTTTTATATTTTTTGGAGTACTAATCTAAGAGTTACAACCTGAAAAGCACCACAGGAATTAAGTAAATTGTAAGCTAAACACATTAAAGTAAGTTGCACTAACATCAGACATAAAAGGTTAAATGTAGGCTCTATTGGGGTGTAAAGCTTATATGGCCTTTGCCTCCCATTTTAAAGTTCCTGGGTTTGATCCCTCGACAACCCCAGCTTTATTCTAAGCATCCTTGAGCAAGAAGCCTAACCCCTCATCTGCATGATACTTGTTACCTAATAGCCATTGTTATGTCCCTTTGAAAGTGTTCATAAAACCTTAGTCACATAATACACATTGATTTTCAATAGGCTACAATTTTGCAACAGCAATTTAATAAACACAATTGAGCCCCATAACTTCTGCATGAAGATTTATAATGTACATAAAGCATGCACATTAAGTGTATAATACTATAGGCAGAAAAGTATCTGCCTTGAATGGGGGTTATAGTAGCCATGTTGAGTTTCTAATGTTATTTATTCAATGCTGACATGGTGCAATACTATAGATTTAGTCTTGTTCGTCTCTCCAGCAATAGCATGGTGCAATATTATTCAGTCTTGTTCATCTCTCCAGCAATAGCATGGTGCAATACTATAGATTTAGCCTTGTTCATCTCTCCAGCAATAGCGTTTTTCAAGCACATCAACCTGTTCTCAAGTGCCTTCTCAGAGTTTTGTACTCCAAATACCTGCCCTACTGCCTGTGGACCAGGCGACCAGTAAGTTGCACGCGCACACACACACACACCTGAATATTGTCACAATCACATTTGCTTACAATCGAATCTGTTACTTGTACATTTTGTACATTATACTCTGTGTGTGTGTGTGTGTGTGTGTGTACATGCACATGCTGTGGTGAGCACATGCTTGACATGTGTCTTGGTACCCAGGGTGTACGTTTGGACTGACGACCAGGGCAAGAAGCTGAAATGCTCAGCGCCGCTATACTTTGACTATGCAATGTGCTACATTCAGGACCTGCTAACTGATGAGAATGTGTTCCCGACCAAAGCAGGTAAATGTCATGTGCCTGTTGTGTCTAGTATGCATACTTTATTTGTACAAGGTATATGCTCATACTAAATTTGTGTGTGTTAACATACATGACTATTATGTTTTATATTATGTCTCACATTCATAATCCATATTTACTGTAGTATGTTTGCTGCTGTATATACGACCTATTTAGTAAATACATATTCCAATTCTAAAGCACATAATGTGACATTCATGCCATACATTACACCACCACCACCACCACGTATGTCGTACTAACATATGTTTAGTATATGTTTAGTATATGACTCAACTACACTAGCTTATGCTAAATAAATAAAGGTACATACATATGTATCTAAGGGGCATTAATCATATAAGTAAACATACACAATCATTGTAACATATTGAGTATTTTATAGATGTTACATATGGACTTGGTAACCACAGTAACCACTCTTGTCCTGTCATCGTTCCCAGGTGTAGTATTTCCTGCTGGCTTTGTCTTCCTAGTCCAGAAGGTGTTTCTGCTGCTATTCAGGGCTCTGGCACACATCTACTGGTGCCATTACAGGGAAGCACTGGCTCTGGGTTTGCACCCCCACCTCAACACGCTCTTCCATCACCTGACTCACTTCTGCCTGCAGCATGCGCTCCTGGAGCCGTCAGATACTGAACCTGTGCAGGACCTCATTGCTGCCCTGCAGAGGCACAGCCACAGCTGAGGGCCCTAAGATAGAGCTTAACAAGCTGGAAATTACCCTCAAAAGACACGTTTTACTCTCTTTGTGTCCTCCTTTGTGTCCCTCACATTTCAAACATTGTTTAGTTTTAGATTCCCCAACGCCAGCCACCAAAGTAGACCTTTTTCATGAGATGCCATCTACAAAACAAGAACCAGTAAAACATCTTTCTGGTGATTTATTAGTCTAATATATGTCCAGATTCACTTCTGTGCATCCATGTATTTTATGTAATGGAGAAGTAATCAGTATCCAATAACCCAGGCCCTTTTTTTAATTGTATATAATTTATAAATAATAATATCACATGATATTGCATGTTATAATGCATGTTATTTTGGCAACTTTTTTTGCAATTTGTATTATTGTTTATAACAGGTCATCAAAGTCAAATGTCATTTGCTTATTCACCACTGTTACATATGCTAGTAAAAAACGTGTTTCTTAAAGGTTTTTCTGTGTGGTTATATTATTCACATTAGCATATTCATCAGGTAGATCAGCTTTAAATGTACTGTTGTTTAGTTATTGTCTCATGTCAGATTAACCTATTTTTCTAGTTATTAGTTAATTAAATATTTAATAACTATTATGTTGATCTAATTGGAAAAAAAAAACATTGCTGGCTGTTTTCTGCGACATTATCAGGTTTCTTCCACGTTAGTTAGTTGTTTTCTGGGATATTTTGATTCTTGAAGACAGCACCATCTACTGGCAATACGGCGTATCTGAACCGGTACCTAATATAACGGCATCCTGTGGAATGTACGGAGTGGAATATACGGAGTGGAATGCGGAGACAAATGTTCTGCAGTTATTGACTTCTGCCTTACATAGCCTGCTGTACAATGTTCGACAACAATGTAAGATGATGAGTTCCTCTCTGCCTTACTTGTCACTGCATGCAGGATCAGGGTTTCTATGCAGTATAGAAAAGTATGGAATTTGCTTTGAGTAATTTCCAGGATAATAAGGAAAAACTACATGAGAGAATGAAAAAATAATTGGGTTTCCAAACTATTGATTCTGGTTTCTAAAATATGAAATTCTGTGTTTTTCATGCTGTTTGGAGCAGGCAGCACAGCCAAAATGGGTATCACTGTGTAATAGCATAAGAACTATTAAAGTCCGATGGTTAATACATTAATTTAAATTAATACTTTTATCACATGATTAGGTGCGGCCCCGTGGCACATTTTAAAAAGGTTAGGCTACTTCTAAGCATGGAAAATGAATGAAAAAAATCTAATATTTTATATTATATAAATGTATCTTTATGATATGGACACATTAAACTATTCATTGTGTTTGAAAAGGGTTAACACCCGTGTTAGCATTTGACCCGTGTTTGAATTCACTGCAAAGAAAAGAAAAAAAATACTAGGTTCATTTTTATCAATTAAAATGTATTCTTCTGAATAAGTTATTTACACCATAATACTTGTATACTTAATATGATCTTTTATGTATGAAATTCTGACTTTTTATATGTAGGCTATATTGTTTTTAGTTTAAAATAGGCACAGTTGTTCTATGTTATTGCTTATGATGAACAGAACAGGAAAATATGTTGTTATACCATGAGAGCTCCAAAAATTATGTGTAAAAATGTAGCAATTATTACATCTGTTGTGTTATGGGTCAAAATTGACATCATATATTTTCCTATGAGAAAAGGAGGACTATTATAAAGGCCATGATAAAAAATGTCCTAAGAAACCTATATGAAACTAACCATGGATCAAACATGTTGGATTGGTAAGACTGAACCCTGGATTTGGAAAACCGTTAGCTTTACAAAATCTGTGACCAAATTAGTTTACAGTAAAAGAAAATGTTCTTCGTTGTGACGAAAAATAGAGCTGAGCTGGAAGGCAAAGGTCTCGATCTACTGGGCAATGTATATTTCCTACACTCACCTATGGTTGTGAAGGGTGGGCCATGACTGAAATAACTAGATCATGGGTACAAGAGGCCAAAATATGTTTTTCTCAGAAGGGTGGCTGGCATCTCCCAGCTATCCATGCCAAACTCGGAGTAGAGACGCTGCTCATTTGTGTCGAAAGGATCCAGTTGAGGTGGTACGGGCATCTGGTAAGGATGCCCCCTGGGCGCCTCCCTAGGGAGGTGTTCCTGGCATGTCCGGCTGGGAGGAGGCCTCTGGGAAGACCCAGGACTATGGAGCGATTATATCTCCACATTGGCCTGGGAACGTCTCGGGATCCCCCAGTCAGGCCTTGCTAATGTGGCTCTGGAAAGGGAAGCAGGTTCCCCTGCTAGAGCTGCTGCCCCTGCATGCGACCCGACCCCGGATAAGCGGATGAAGATGGTTGGATGGATGGATTAAAGAAAAAGTTGGAATATCTTTTAGTTTAGTGTGTATATAATTTGTGGTTAGATGATTTGTAAAACATACCATGAAGTCTGGAAATTTGAGTCTGGAAAAGTATGGAATTTGGTCAAATTCATACGGTATATACTATTATACTATATATATAAAGAACAGTATATACCTGTTGTATATAATATAGGCCTAACCCGCTCATGGGAAGACCCAACTGGGTAAAACAACATATATCACCTCTTCAAGGTTGCCAATGACATTTGACTATTTGTTACACTGTTACTTGACTCCCTTGCCCATCTAACATAAGCATGTATTATTTGATATTGTTTATTTCAATTATCTCTTTACACATGGTTTGTCTGTATAATAGGCTGTCTCAGAGTGACTCCCTCTTTAAACCAAGGTCAACACATTAACCAAAAGGCATTGGATCAGATCAATGGATTCATCAAGTATTACTGTTACCAGACTTTGACCAATAAAACCATATCTAGTAATCATTAATGGGAAAAAACAACAATAGGCCTATACAAGTGTTTTGTAGACTAGATTGGTGGAGTGGCTTCCTCCAGGAGTCCTTGTCTTGTTGATCCCTCCGGAAAATGAAGAATAGTACTAATTTCACTGTAAATTCACATTTCACCGCAAATTCACATTCACAAGACTTTAACTTTCAAAACATTTAATGCCTAAGATTCATTATTGCACTGAAGTGATGTGCAGCCAGAACATGGGGTATATGCTTGCACTCCTAATGAAAACACCAAGCTCTAATCACAAGCATTTGCCAAGATGGAGAGAGATAATGGGGGCAGGCATTTCCCTAGCATGTGTAGCATGTGTAGCATGTGTAGCGTGTATGTATGGGTTTTGGCTGGATGTTGGACTTATGGAATGCAAACGCAGCCAGATACTGTAGTCTACTGCATCTGGTTTCAGCCTGAATGGCTGGCAACTTAAATCGAGTCTAAGCCAAAGCATCTTTGCTCACAAGGAGATCAGAGCAAGAGATGGATAGGTATCTGATGTAGACATGTACGCACACACGCACGCACGCATACGCACACACACAGACACACACGCACCAAGCACTCTCTCACACATATTTTTTGTGGCAGACTGGAGATGTGTTAATGCACATGTTGGACAGAGTTTGAGGCTCATAGTGTCAAAGCAGAGCTTAGAGGCTAATACTGCAAACTGCTGAGTCACACACACTCAGACACACACACACACACACACACGCACACATAGACAAGGCTTTAATTAAGGCTGGAGCCACCTCCACATGGAAAGTATACTTTTAATCAAGCCTGTCTCATCCCTGAACAGCACAGCACACAATTCTGATGTCAGCTAGGGGCAATGCTTGCACTGTGAAAACTACAGAATTACATCAGTACTGATCATGTAGATTTTCTGTTGCCAAATCTCATCTGTCACCTGGCACGGTACATGGTACAAGTATAGCAGTAGCAGTTTTAGATGGCTAGGCAGAAGTCATCTAAAACTGACTGCAGAGACATACACACGCACACGCACACACACACACACACACACACACACACACACACACAGATCAAAAGGCCATCAAGCATTATAAAGACATCTCTTCCTGTGTCATAAAGTGAAATGCTAGCCTTTGCAAGTTGTTTTATAAATGTCATCACGACCTCAGGCTGGAATTATACGATTTTAAAAGAGCACAGATGTGTCAGTTGATTGAGATGATTCTCTATGGTGAGGCAGTTCATTCTGAAGGGACTATTGGAAACCAATATCACAGTAATTCCAGGCCAAAACATAGGCATTAATATAGGCATACACAAGGCTACATCAACGCACTCTGGATATTGTTGAGCCGTACCATTAGCCAATTATTGATGGATAACTATATAGGCTAGGCATACTGACATGGACTTGATTCTAGAAATATTATCTGTTATTTATTACCTTCTTTTTACCCCTCAACTTAATCAATCCTTTGATAGGCTACTGGTTGATGTCTGGTCTAAAGTATCAGGTCATGTGATAGTCTGAACAGCACATTTCAAAACGGTCCATTCTGTGAATCTGCCTAAAAAGAATCAAACATGATGTAGCCTATACATCAAATCATAAATAAATACATAAACTAAATCTGTAGCATGCATTGCTGTTTCGTAATAAGTAGATATGTAGTTCATTAGGCTAGAGGTTGGGTTTGAGTGGGTAGACCCCCTCCCCTCACCTCACACTCCCCATTCTGTAATGCTCTTTATTAACGGGAAGCACATCGTGCATTAGATACGTATGTGGGAATGTGCGCGCACTTGGGGGAGTTTTGAAGTTTGTGCCGCTTTCGTCGGATCTAAACAATCAGGAGAAGGTAAGTTGGAACTTAGTATCTACAGCCTACATAAGCTATTTCCATACACTGTTTATTTTGAACCTTTCTGGCATAGCCTCGTTTATTTATGACAGGTATCAAATTCGTGTTTTATTCATCAGTGGTCAGGATTTGTTTACAATTTCTTCATCCATCCATTCTTTAGCTGGACTTCCATCTTCTTGAGAAGCGTCTGAAGAGGGTGCGTCCCGCTGGCCGGCGATGTGTAAACTTTCGCCGGCGTGTCTTTGCTTCATTTTTGGCTTGCTTTCTCTGGAGACCCAGTCCCGAACTCTACCCACTCGGCACAGGTGACATTGGTTACAGTAAGGTTTCAATGTAGTCTGAAGGCACTATTTGCCTTTAGCCCACTAGGTGTAGGCTACTATGTGAGAAAGGGTTAGGGGTTTTGAGGAATGAATGGGCGATACAGCATATGAGCTCATGGTTTGCTGATAATCATAATGTACACTGTAGCATATACGCCACTCGTGATGCAGCATCGTAGGCACAATGTTTCGAGATAACGCGGTCTATCACATGGACGCTCGGCCTGAGATCGCGCCAGGGCGCACGGTCAGTTTATTTGTTTGTTTAGACCTGTTTACTTTTTGCAATCTGATGACTGGCGCCATGCCGGCATAGGCTATTACGTTGGTGAACACGTCATTGTGTAATGTGTAGCTGGTGAGATGCTAGGGCCTATAATATTAGAAGGTCGATTGGTTGATTCATTATCCATTATCTTGCCAACAGCTTTTATGCATACTTTACTGGCTGTAGTCCTACAGACTGAGTGACAGACATGTAACACAACAAGGACTTTATCTTTCAGTTCATTTTTATAACACTGAATCAACTAGAAATGTTATTTGAGTTGTCACAGTGAGATGTGATTGCTGCATGGGAACCAGCTCAGGGATTGACTGGGTCCACACTGAGATGTACCACATGATGTAAGGCAGAGCACGTGATTGCCCTCCCTTGACACATTTTAATAAAAGTACAGGGAGAAAGAAAAATTAGACGAACAGAGGAAGGGAAAGAGGGATCCAAGGGAGAGAACCATTACCATTGGTATAGTGAAGAATAAAAGATGGGGCGCGAATGGGGGCCAAAAAGTTTTCCTCGTCTTAAGTAGTTGTGAGGAGCGACAACACGAAAAAGGTGTGTGTGTGTGTGTGTGTGTGTGTGAGAGAGAGAGAGAGAGAGAGAGAGAGAGAGAGAGAGAGAGAGAGAGAG
>JAODOY010006002.1:0-10106 GCA_025399855.1 Forbesichthys papilliferus | reverse complement strand
GAGAAGTACCAGAGACATTATATAGAGGAGACAGACCACTTAGAGAGTCCTCAATAGAACTCTATGGGAGAAGCACCTTATGCCAAGGCGGTTGCTCACCAGAGATCCATGGCTGCTGCCTATGTCTCACAACCCTCCTGCCCGTCTAGACACGCCCCTTTGTCACTGTGCAGCAGCACGCGCACTAAGGCACCCCGCACTGGCCTATATGTCTACATGTGTGACAGAAATAACCCTTGTGGACGAAACCAGAATTGCATCTTCTTTTAAACTGGACGAGCCACACCGCTCTTACACCACTGGCGCTACTCTCTACCCCGTCCCACATAGGGCGCTGTGGACAGTTGTGTTTCGGACATTTGTAACAGTGCAGGGCCGTGGCTGTAACGCGCAGTGCTCTGTTGCGGGAAGGCCTATAGAGTGCACCGCACAACAGTGCCATATTGTCGATTTACCCACTGTACTTAGGGATGTAGTTATCCATCCTATCTCGTGGTCAGAAGCTGCTGTTTTGTGTGGTCAGGGTTAAGTCCAGCAGCTGTGTAAACAACGCCAGACAGATATTACTGCAACTCTGATGGGTGCCGTCTCTTCTCTGCGGGTCTACCTGGCACCACCTTCGTGTCCTATTTGATAAGATGATGGCTATAGTATGTTGTAGCGCCACGAAGCCTTTATATCCAGGATGGTTAAAATGACATGTAGCATAAACGTTGATATACAAATATAAATAAACTAGGCTATGTTAATAGGGAATTGTAATATCTGTCGTCATGTAGGCATATATGCATCTGAAACAAAGGCGTAAAACTTTAGCAGCTTACAATGCATGTAAGAAAACTTAACATTAATTCAGAAATGAGAACTGAGAATGTCTGGTCTGCTCTGGTCTGATTATTGGGCCGTTTACGCATGTAAACGTCCAAATAACAATTTACTTTATTAAACCACGGAGGTTCAAATGTCTTGTTTAGCTAATTAAATCCACTACCTAACATTATTAGTATTATAAAGGTTCTTACCTTGCTCTGAGCCGTCGCATTCTTACTTAACACCAGAAGACAAGCCAGCAGATATGTATACCTCCACATATTTCTATCTTTTGGTTTTAATTGTAGAAATCTTTCCCACCATAAAATAGCCAAAATCAACACTGGACTCAAGCCATAAACTATGACATTAACTGATGTTCCATTGATAAGACTGGACGTAACGATCGTCTATGCCGATTAATGTTAAATGTGTGCGTGCCGCGCTGCAATCCGCGCACAAGACACACGACGCGTGTGTGTTCCAGTGTGGGCAATGTGCGCTTCATCTGTCATTCCCCTTGTCCCTGGAGATGGGCGGGGCATTTGGATCGCGGTTTCTCAAGCATTCTTCTTTCTCCCTTTGCGACCTGCTGCAACATACAAGTCTAAATCGATAATTAAACTAATATTCAATTGTTATTAAAATATTTACATAATACAAATGAGCATATTTAATTTTCTGTTAATGGACACTTATCTTATCATTGTTAGTAAAGTTCCCACTGTGCGATTTGCCCACTAGAAAATAGGCCTTTATTGTAAAACATTTAGAACGGCAACGAACGGCACTAGCAACAAGCTGGTCAACTGAGCGTCGTGATCTTAAAGTGTTTTACCGCCATCATGTGGTTATGTTTGGTACTGCGTAAGGCTTAGTTTGTTTTGAGTTTGGCGCCATCTACCTTTAGATATAGTTTATTGTTGTACGCAAAGTTATGTATAGAGTTGTACTCTGTATGTTAATGGGGTTATAGTGAGATAGAAGTATGGTCTAATAGAGTTAGCTGTCTACTGACTAAATACGTCTTCATAGGCTGTAGCATAAACATGTGATGTGTATACTACATATCACAGGAGCTATTTATAGGCTATCGTAGTTGAGCATTATGCAGGTAATACTACACATTACCCGGATGTTGTGTTGTAGGCGCATAGGGTGTCAAATATCTCTTATTCTCCTTGATTCAAAATGCAAACATGCCCATACTTCATTAGCAGCGGACTTATCCTCAATATAAATGTGCTTACATGTGTGTGTTTAGACTGAAGCAGAAACATTTATGTACTGGCAAATAATTTTCTGACATTCTTTTTTTTTTTAAACGTGTGTGGTGCAAAGCACAGTACAGTACAGTACAGCCCAGTTTATTTTTATTAAGAAAATATATAGCCACATAATTAAGTTATGTTACACAGTAGGCCATATGCTTCATTATGAAATTATATGATACCAGACTGGAAAAAAAGCAATATACACACATCACCGAATTAAATTTTTCTTAAAAGGGTAAATAAATAAATGTAAAAATCTTGTTCTTGTTCAATAAAATATAAACGTAAATACAGACTTAAGTGCAGCCTATGTGGTTGGTAAACGTATACGATATTTAACAGGCTAGGTAAACTGACTCAGAGGCCTACGTGTCTGCCAATGGTAGGCCTAAAATTATTCATCGAGGACTTTATTTGAGAAAATGTCATAGTATTTATAGTAACAACACGATAACAATCTTACTAAAATCTTAGTATTAACATTTATTTAATTTAATTTATAATAATTCAAAAGAATGATAACAAACCAGTTTACCTGGAATTGAAGGGTATTTATCGGCCTACTATTTGCATTTAGTGGGCCGGCAGTATGAAAATTTAAATATTATTAGGAATAATAATAATGTAGAAAAATAACTGATATTTAACGTCATAACAGTAACACTACAAAACAAACATACATTTTAATCAAATTAAATAATTAATAACCTAACATGGCTATTTCCTTAGTTGCCTACATGAAAGAGTTCTTGAGGGTAATACGAAAATTATGCATTGGCTCACATCTGACTTATAGGCCTATGAGCATAGCCTATAGTGGCTATAGTCTGATGCTATGTAAGCTGTTCATTCACAAATGTTTTGCAGTAACGTAAAGAATGGTAGAAAACACTGTCGCTGGTCGTAATATTTAGACCCTGCCTATTTCTGTCGTATATATGTTGTCTATTTGCGTGGCACACAGTGAGCGGAGACACAGCTGCCGTGATCTCTGTCCTCTCGGCCTCTTCGCCTACAAACGGTGATGGCAGCAGGACCCCACAACCCAGAATGCTCGCCGGAAGGCGTGCGCTGTTACGTAATCCGTGTGTTTTGCGGTCGATGCTGAGGGGGGTGTGGTGTGCGCCGCAGCCAGCCTGACACGCCAGCGAAGCATGGGACCGCGGTCCAACCAGTGAGTGATCCTACAGACAGACCCGCAAGGACAGAACTGCATTGCATTTCTCCCATCACCGCTCACAGCGCTGCCACGGCTCAACAGGCGTCAGCTAGGCGATTGGAAGCGTTTATCCAAATCAGGAGCAGCCCATGCGGGAAGATGGAGATAGAGAAGAGGGCGAATGGGTTTGACTACCCGGAGCGAAACAATAGCAAGCCCGTGAACGGTAGGTTCCAAGCTACGAATGCCATTATGCTTTGCGGGATCACATAACGCACGTACCCCCAAACATCAACACACGACAGTTCGGCTTAATGAACCATTCTGCTGTTTTAACTTGTGTTGATTATTTGTTCTTTTAGCTTTTAACAAAATTCTAATGGCTGTCACCTGATTGCTGTACAATTCTCTCTGCATTAATTTACCTGCAGCATAATGTGCTGTAGTTATGCTACAATGCGATTCTTTTCCGTAAATGTAATAATTTATTTAGAAATGTAGGCTATATTTCATTAATTATCAATGTAGCCTATATGCTATCATCTGGAGGGGCAAGTGGTGTTATAGGCCTAATTGAACGACTCAACAGAGGCCCTTAGGTGTAGGCCTGTGTGAAATGCTTTTAGTTAATAATGTATGGCTTTCCGTGGTGTTGTTGGGTGCTGGGAACTGGGGTGGACATGTTTTTATTTGGACGTTGGCAGTCAGCGGGCTCTGTGAGATCGTAAAAGGTGAACTTTTGAACTTGGAGGAACGCCCTGAAGCTATTAGGGTTAGTCACAAAATCCGGTGCTGGGGTCGTCTAAAATATGTCAGGCCTATGGGTAAAATGGATAATGCAGACAGACAAGCAGGCCCAATTGTTTAGAGATGTAGCCACCTACTATATATTTAATTCTATCTGTTTTACTTTTTTTTTTTTTTCTAATTTCGACCTGTGTTACAAAACAAAACCAACAAACAAAAATAGAACTCGTCTTCTTGACCGTAAAATTCCATGCAACTATAGCTATACGGCGTTTTACGACAACTTCATAGTTTTGTGGTTTCTTTGTCCCATGCGAGATGATTTATTCTCACACATGTCCCAAGATGACAAGTCTATAGCTATTGACACCGGGGCTTTGCTTTTCGTGCGACATTACTGTCTGTCACGGGCGCCAGACCCTTAGTGGCCCCAGTGTGGGGGTGTGAAGCTTTATCGACAATTCCTAGATTAAAATTCCTTTAACTGCGATATAGGAGCCAGGTGGAATTAAAGTATCAGACCCGTTAAATTACAATAGGCCTATGCTGTGTGACGTAGCCTATAGCGGAGTCATGCAATGGGCTACATTGAGACTTTCTGCACTTTATATGCATTAGGCCTATATGCTATCACAATACACTGCAGTATTTGCACGTTTGGCCTAACAGTGCTTCATATAGACAAACCAGCACAACACCATTGCATCTTAACTTATCACTAAACAGATTTTAAGAAACTCAATTTGTATCGATCCCCAAATTGACCCGCGATGCGAGGAATGCGGCGAATGACACACACGCTCGTTTTAGTGTAATTGAACTCAGCTGAACCAGAGAGCCAGTTCCTTAAGCCCGTGCGTGATTCTGTCCTGGCCCGGCAAAGCGGCTTTTAGAGAAGACGTCAAAGAGAATGCTTTGTCAGCCCCTTGAGCCCGGAGGGGGTTGGCCGGAGCTTTGCTTCCACCCCGGGGGTGTTGTGGGTGGGTGGGGGTGGGCAGGACAGGATGCCCTTCCCCCCGCGCCCTCCTGCTGTGACAGTGAATGATGATTGAGGAGTACAGTAGAAGGTGGGGGTCACAAACAGGCAGATGTGATCCATCATGTTGTCTTAACTTGACTCCCTCTTAAGTCTAAAAGCCTATCTCATTCTGTTCCACAACACTGCCGTAGCCCCGCGTCATTAAACAATCTAACCGCTCTACAGGCACATCGGTATAAGGTTTTTAAACTATATGGCTATGACTTAACAATGCAGTCAAGCTTTCAGAATAACGCTGTAAATTGTTAGTATTTTATTGTTTGTTTTAAAAAAAACAATTCTAATTTAAGAATTATGCTACAGATTGCAAAATTATTAATATTAAGGGCCTCACAAATAACTTCGTGAGGGATTATAATAATACATAATAAAAAAATAAAATAACATTTTTACAATGTTTAAATACATTTAGCACAATATAATTTGGTCAGTAACACCATATGCACCCTTTCAAACCATTTGTTACTTATATATGACTTGAAATAAATTAGCAGCATATTGGAATAATTTTCTGTCTGTTAAATATAAACCATATTGTTTTAATAATATATGTATATTATTGAGTTATAATTATCTTTATGTTTGATTTTTTAATTTGCTAAAATATTAGGAATGTTATTATAACAATGGTATTATCTTACCTCAATGTTTCTTTTAGATATTTTAAATAGTTATTATTTGAAACATTTTCATGTAGATTTTAGATCTGGGATTTTAATTAGAATTAGAAATTTAAATCATTAGATTATGCAAATCAGTGAATGAAATAAAAAGTAAATCAAATATTGATAATTAACATTTGATTAACAATGATATAGACTACAATCTGTGTAGAAAAAATGTCAATTAAGAAAAATTAAATAAAAGTAATAAAACCTGGAAAATTTGCAATGTAAAAATTACAAACAACCAAATATACAGTATATATTAAATTAACACATTAACATTTATACAGCACATAAAAGAGGAATCAAATAGGCCCCTGGGTATGTCCTTAGGTACCATGGGGCTGACGCTGGGCTGAGGAGATCATAACAGGCTACCAGGGAACGGAGAAGCATTCGCTCCCAACCTGCAGGCTTAAGACCAGGGCAAGCAGTGCTTCCCCACACCAGGGGACACAGAGAAGATTAGACCAACCCATTTAGCGCACAGCAGCACATGCAGCCGATCCATTGGTTGCTGTGTTTTGAATATTAAGTAGATTTTAAAGTCAGTTCATGTGTATTAATGCTGCGTAGGCAAAACCCTGCTGAATGCTGAAAACATCTCCATTACCTGCATCTTAGGTCCTAATTGATTGGACATTTATTAGTAAAATCAACAGATTTGTAGTTAAAATTAAGTAATCCGCACGCACACGCACGTACACACGCACGCACACACAAACCATCATTCTGTGTCAACAAATGAATGTGCAGGGATAGTTTTTTGTAATTTGATGGTTGTGTGTCAGTTGTGATGTAAACACAGGGGGAGGGTGGGAACATGTCTTCTGTTGGCACGGAGACCAGAGGCCACAGCTCGCGATGACCCCGGCGTGACCCGGGAAAAGTATTTACAGCCTCCACTTGATCCATGAGCCGCGCGCACAGAGCTGGCCAGCGCTGTGGAGAGGTTTTGCCCGCTGACGCAGGTCAGCTCAGTGCAGAAGCTCCATGTTGAGGAGCAAACAGCTGCAGAGGTCCAGGAGGAGGAGGGGGGGTGTTCCTTGTGCCGTAAAAGTGATATTTTGAGGGTCAGGCATCGCAGTAAAGTAAGGGGACAGTTGGTACAGTGTCAATGCTATTGTCTGCGCTCTGTGATATTCAACACATTGGCCATCCACAAGCCATAAACGTCTTCAATTTGAGTTTGAATTTGGGTGGAGGAGGACTTTACAAGCAGCTGTAAAGCACTGAACTTGGTATGTCGAATAGCAGCGGCTTTCCTGTGAAACCCTTGCTGTACTGTAGTATGCCGTTGTCAGGGGTTGTAAAAGGGAAGTTGATAAGTGTTAATGCAGGGACACTACTACTAATTTACATATGGGGAAACACAGCAGATATTCTGCCATTGTTCAGGAGTATACAGTATCTGATCTTTAGCGTCGATGCTCCACTACAGGATTTCAAGTGTTAGCTCTGAAAATGCTCTCCTCCAGTGTTCGGTGCTAATTGCCTCTCGTGATAGACCTTCTGTTTAAATTACGTTTGGCCACTGAGTCAGTTACAGACAATACTGTTTTGGAAAGAGCACTGAATTGTGAGTTCAGTCACTTCACAGCAAACAGCCAAGACACACAGTGCAGAGTGATTCTCTTTTAACAGGAATGCGCTAAAACTAATTGGCTGGCCCAGACTCCTTTAGCACTGCTTTTCTCATTAGCTCAGTGTACACATCGCGTTCCTATGAGCTTAGTCAAGACTGAACCAATGGGAGGAGTTCTGAGTCAAGACTGAACCAATGGGAGGTGATTACTGTCAGAAGGCGAGCTGGCCCTGAGCTGGCCCTGGGCTATCCCAAGGTTAACCCTAAGAGAGCCCTGAGCTGGCCCTGAGCTGGCCCTGAGCTAGCCCTGAGAGGGCTCTTAGCTAACCCTTAGAGGGCCCTTAGCCAGCCCTGAGCTAGCCAAGCATGCTATTTGCTGTCCAGCTCCTACGGGCTAGTAAAAGTGTGACCCCTGGCACGATGAAAGGGAAGCTGAGCCTTTGAGCGTGTCAGTCCGTGGCGGTGAAGCCTCCCCAACACCCCACCCTTCCCCCGACCAGAGCTTGACCCTGGGTTCAGCGGGCCGTCAAGATTAGGCCAGATAGAGATGTACGCCCCTTCGTTTACGTAACACATATTGACGGCCGGAAAGGTTTTAGTCTCAGAGACCATATAAAAGAAGGACCCTCATCCCCGCTCCATATCTGGCCTGACCTTCACCTGAACTCTGGGCGTGGAGCTTTGTAGAGCCACCAGGGGCTGTTAAAACAGTGTCCCCTATTACCTCTTTTTTTTCCTTAAAGGTGGGGTCAGAGATTGTAAGACAATACACTTTTTGTCATAGTCAGCGAATATCTTCTCACGGTTTGCTGAATGACTGACTTCACCTTTAACTTCTTCATTCTTCCAGTGTATTTAAATGGTACCTGGTAGAACAACACCAACATGGCCCATATACAGGAACATGCAATGCTTGTGTGTGTGTGTGTGTGTGTGGTTGTGTAGTTGTTTGTGTGGTTGTATACAGGTTGTTTAGAGTTGGGTTGTGTGGTTGTTTGTGTATGGCTGTGTGTAGTTGTGTGTAGTTGTTTATGTGGTTGTATACAGGTTGTTTAGAGTTGTGTGGTTGTGTAGTTGTTCGTGTGGTTGTATACAGGTTATTTAGAGTTGTGTGGTTGTGTAGTTGTGTGTAGTTGTTTGTGTATGGCTGTGTGTAGTTGTGTGTAGTTGTTTGTGTGGTTGTATACAGGTTGTTTAGAGTTGTGTGGTTGTGTAGTTGTTTGTGTGGTTGTATACAGGTTGTTTAGAGTTGTGTAGTTGTGTGTAGTTATTTGTGTGTAGTTGTGTGTAGTTGTTTGTGTGGTTGTATACAGGTTGTTTAGAGTTGTGTGGTTGTGTAGTTGTCTGTGTGGTTGTATACAGGTTGTTTAGAGTTGTGTGGTTGTGTAGTTGTGTGTAGTTGTTTGTGTGTGGCTGTGTGTAGTTGTGTAGGTGTGTGTGGTGTAGCTGGTCGCTCTGTTGCCATCCCAACAGAGCTGCTAGCTAGGAGCTGACCTTGGGCTCGCTAGCCGGGCCCACCAGCGCCGGGGCGGACACAGGAGACATTGTGGTGCGGCGTGCTACATGACAGGGTCAGAGGTCAGCTAGGGGTCAGCCAGGGGTCAGAGGGCTGGCTGACCAGCAGCCTGTGGAGGCAACACTCGAGTTCCTTCACAATCTGTCGTACGCCACGCGTCACCCCTCCCCCTGGTCGGGCACCACGCCAGGAGCTGTAATTGGTGTGTGTGGCGTGTGCGAATGCGTGTTGCATGTGCGTGTGTGGGTGTGAAAGCGTGCATGCTAAATGTGCAGAGGCGTGTGTGTGTGTGTGTGTGTGTGTGTGTGTGTTGTGTGTGTGTGTGTGTACCTGCATGTGTGTGTCTGTTTTTGTGTGTGTACCTGCATGTGTGTTGTGTGTGTGTGGGTGTGAAAGCGTGCATGCTAAATGTGCAGAGGCGTGTTTGTTTGTGTGTGTGTGTTGTGTGTGTGTGTACCTGCATGTGTGTCTGTTTGTGTGTGTGTGTGCGTACCTGCATGTGTGTTGTGTGTGTGTGTGAGTGGGTGTGAAAGCGTGCATGCTAAATGTGCAAAGGCGTGTTTGTTTGTGTGTGTGTGTGTGTGTGCGCGTACCTGCATGTGTGTGCGTACCTGCATATGTGTGTGTGTGTGTGTGTGTGTGTGTGGTCGTACATGGAGGGCCTGTACCAGCAGCTTTGCACGGAGTTGGACCAATGTGTGTCCAGATGGATAGACCCATATACTCTCGAGAGCCTCACTTTCACATTAATGGTACCTTACTTACGGGGGCGTCGGGGGCGACAATCTAATTATGTTTTGATCCTGTTTCAATTATGTCACAAACTTCATAGTTTTACAAATAGACAATTCAAATGGGATTCAAAAATAATTGTATTTTCGCCGTTGATCACCATACATGTATATTTTTTAAACTAAGGTTCCATAATGCGGATTTGATTTAGGCTCTCTATACTCTAATAGGATCTGTTGTGGACCAATCACTGTGGCCTATACTGATGTGATCTTTTGTGAATTTCCAAAACAGTACCCAAGGCGTTCATTGTGAGGTGGTGGAAGTGTATTATATTATTAATTAGTAAATACTGTAAATGAACGTTTATTTATATGAACATGTACACTGGTAGTCTGGTGTAACCCATAACGCACTTTGTGAATAACAGGGTCTGCACACATTCCATTGGTGATTTGTGGTTGTCGTTGCCTCCTACTGGGCGTAGGGCGTTGTTTTTGTCATTTCATATTCCATGTACAGTAAAGTTATGGTAGTAAAGAGAATCTTTCTTAATGTACATTGGACATTAGGATGCCT
>JAODOY010006001.1:0-10107 GCA_025399855.1 Forbesichthys papilliferus | reverse complement strand
TCTCCACACTGGCCTGGGAACGCCTCAGGATCCCCCAGTCAGAGCTTTCCAATGTGGCTTGGGAAAGGGAGGTTTGGTGTCTCCTGCTGGAGCTGCTGACCCCGCGACCTGACTCTGGATAAGCGGATGAAGATAGATGGATGGATGGACAAACTGTAGTTTTTGGGGGTGGGGTCATCATATCATGTGGACACTGTAGGTGTGTGTATTTGTGTGAATGTAAATGGAATGTTCTTTGACCAGTCGCATGCCTCCATTCAGAAACAATGGGCCCTATTTTAAAGATCTAAGCACATAGTCTAAAGAGGGCGTGTCCAAATCTACTTTTGCTATTTAACTGCTATTTAACTAAAGGGTCGTTGCTCCAGGTGCATGGTTCAAAAGGGTTGGACTTACTCTCTTCATTATTCATGGGTGTGTTTTGGGTGTAACCTCTAACAAAACAATCAGTGTTATCTCCCATCCAATTTAAATATCACTGCGCACTTGCATCATAGGTGGATTGCTATTATACCAGCGCATTTGTGAAAGTGCTGAAGCAGACCATCTAGGCAATAGCGAGATTCCTAAAATATGTTGATGTAGGTTGCACTCTTTTAATGTTTAATCTATTGCATGTTTGTGCGCTCCTGTGCGTCCCTGTATGTGTAACAAGCAGATTGTACCTACCATAGGCGATACTATCAATAAACCTGGTCTATTGACTTTAGACCAGGTTTTTGCTGGTCAATCACGCAATCACTTTTCGCTGCCACAAGATAGCAATGCGCCAGCAATGTGCTAGACCACAACTCAGGTTTAGACCAACACAAACCCACAGGCGTTCAAATGGGTGCAAGTGCATTGGCTATTTAGACAACGTGGGCGCTAGATGGGAAAATGACAACTGCGTCGGTCTGAAACTAGCAGAGACGCTTGCATTGCCGATTTGCACCGGGTGTAAGATAGGGCTCAATCTCTCAAATCAGGAATTTAATGTTAACAATGCATATGCAAATATTTGCTGAAACTTACAATATTTGTGAAATAAGATTTTGACGTATACTGTATATTGTATGTAATTATACTAGATCTTGCATACAGTTACATCCCTGCAGTTTAAGTTTAACTGTGGCTCTCTCTTTCATGTACTCCATATTATTTAAAATCTAGCAGCAAGCAGCTACCCTGAGCAGAGAACGACATCACACACTGTGTGTTGTAATCTGAGATGCTCAGATCTTTGTTTTCATAGCCAGGCTGGCCAATGCATGTTAGTGTGTGTTGTGCCTGGGGTGCAAACACAGATATAAGGGTGGTCTCTGTCACAGATATGTACAGGCACATTGACAGCATGTGTGCTTACCAAGCTGTCAGCCCAGTTAGCACTGGCCTTAGATGGTTTATGCCAGGCTAGAGAATGCCACCACAGCGCTTCATAATGACATGCTTACCTGCATTCCTGCAACAAACAAGCTACAGTACACACACTGTTCGTTTTTAATTTGGACCCAAATAAAAGTAATTACAGAAGTTTAAGGAGTACTGGTAACTGTGAAGAGTTATCTACCAATATATAGCATAATCTATTATGTACAACATGCTTTACATGTACAGTGTTCTACACTTTAGATATTTATAGTCACTTTGTACACTTTATACACTACACTTTATTTATTGCGGTTATGTCCCAAACATAAGGTCACATAATGTGTTTTTTAAGGTAGCCTAGGTAGCGTGTTTGTTTATTTGGCACTGGTAGCAGTGATACGCCACCAAAATATACAACGTGTAGGCCAGCAGATTAAACATAATCGATCACGAGTTGCTACAGTACTGCGTGTTGATAGTCTCTGCTTGACCGCGGGCAGGGGATACTACCAAATGTGGGGCCTCACGCAACACGGACTTACTTCACACTGAAGTGTCGGCTATTTCTGTATACAAAAAAAGTGCTTTGAAATTAGCAACACACACAGAGCTCAGCGGAGGAGAAGCGTCATATCACTCAGCCCTATGTCTAGCTGAAGCATTAGTTTCCAGAATGGGTCAGCTGAGATGAGGTGGTGCCTGCATGGTCATGCAGTGCTGGATGCTGGCATGTATCCTTATACAACACCAGTTTGACGTTTGAAACGGGAGAGAGCAGAACAAGCAGATGAATCTTCAAGGCTCTGAGTATGACTACTATAACGAGCCAGAAGCGGTAAGCTCTATGCAGAAGCATACATTAAATCACCCTGGCCTTTTAGACCAGGGCTATTCAATTACAAATTCAAGTGGGCCAGAATTTATATTGAAAAACTAGGTGGGCCACATATTTTCAGCAACAATTTCAAAATTATATAACATTATTTAAAGTAAACAACAATCTAGTAAATCTGAATAAACAATGTTAATCTTTATTTGAGCTTTAAGCTGGTGTAAAGGCTCAGTCATTATTTGGTCAAATACATTGCACTGTAACTTACACATGGGTTTTGCATTCAGAAACATAAAATCAGTCAAATGTCGGTATCAGTGTGCGCATCTGCGTGTCAGAGCTACGTGAGCATCTACGAGAGCGAGACAACGAATGCACCCACCCTGCATCTTGTTTAATGTTGAACGTGTCACGTCAATGGCAAAGGTGTTCTATAGAATTATTATATAGGACTATAAACTACTGAATCAAACAGCTGGGTAGACTATTAGCACTAAATTCTAGATATTCCTACCAGTATGGGTTCAAATGTGATTTGTACTCTACCCAACTATTGTCCTCACCTACAGGAGCTAGGGGAGCTATTTGCACACACATATGGACTTGTCACTCAGACTAATTTCATTGCATTCATTATTCGATCTGGACTGCTACATTACATTTACAAACAGGCTATGCCATGATGTCTTGGCCTCATTTGCCACATGGGGGTAGTTTCTGGGTCGCATATGTCCTGCGAGGCGCTAATCGAATAGGCCTGCTTTAGACTATTGTCGGTGCTGATGTGAGATTGCACCATCCTGCTAGAGAACAACATGTTGGGTAATATTACTGACAGGGCAGTAAGACCCTCCCCTTGGATCCCACTGCCCCCACAAACTAGACTGGACCAATAGTGCTTGATTGCATATTGTTTTATCTAGGATGCTTTTGTTCAGGCTGATATATTCAGAAGTTGATGTTAAGAATGTTTAAGAATGTACGCTATTACTTAATTTATTTTATAAGTATTCATTATTATTTATTCTGTTATTGAATTCTGAGGTGCCTGAAGCTTCATGGCATGTTTAACAGGATGAGTAATTTATTTCTTTTACTTTTATATGGTGATGAATCATCTCTCTCTCCCTCGATCTCTCTCTCGCAGATAGATAGCAAGATTTACTAAGAACGAACATTGTGTGTGTTGTGCACTTTAAAAAAAAACTCAGTGAGTCACCTTGTCTTAATTCACTATAGTGTGTGAGTGAGTGAGTGAGAGTGAGAGAGAGAGAGAGAGAGAGAGAGAGAGAGATATAATCAAAAGCAGGAGAAAGGAGAGTTTCATACGCCAGACAGAAAGCTCAGCAGGTGGAACAAGCGTCCTGACGAGGGCCTTGAGGACAGCTGTAAGTACCTAGTCATCCTTCTTGTTTACGGATTGTTGTCTTTGGCTTTAATTAAAGATCGACATCTACAGGGGCCACTGTGACAGAGAGAGAGAGAGACAGAGAGGGACAGAAAGAGAGGGTCAAAGTGCACTTATTATCTTTCATGTAACTTTTAAAGGCCACAGAGTGGTGCTTTGTCAGGTTAGTTCCAACCCCCTAAGCCTTTATTCGCCCTCTGTTGTTTGACCTGAAATACAGCAACGCCCATATTCAGGAGCATTTGACTTTGTCACTGTCTTGATGAGAATCACTTTTGTAGCTGTGCCTTGCATGCATAAACTGGCAGTGGTGCATTCAGATTTTATAGGAGATGATGAAATGTCAGTGCCTTTGTAACTCTTGTCAGGAATCTTGTTCCAGGTCTGTACTTGCATCCCTCTTCCAGTTGAATTAATGGAGCATTCCACAATTTGTGTCCAGAATTGCCATTGTAATATTTTGTGCTGCTGAGTGGCTCACTCTACTCTCTACACCCCCGTGTCACCCCTGACAACTACAACTAATGTAACATCTAACATCAAAATGGTTCAAAGTTACAAAATATTATATATTGGGTCTGTAACAGTCCTTAAAAAAGCTTAGCTGTGTTGTGGTTTTACAGCTATTCTAATGACTGCAGTTGAGTTGATCCTTTTTGATATGACTGATATGAAACAGTGTCAGTTGAGCACTTTGAGCTGTGATGTATAGCGCTACTCAAACACAAACCATATCTGCTTCATCAGTGAGTGTACATGTCTTGCTGAATGAGTGTACAGTATGTGACAGCCTTTCAGAAGACAGAAATGTGAATAAAGAATTGAGAAAGTGAGAGTTACAGAGGAATGTCATGATTGTCAATTCTTATTAAAGGTATAGACATGTGAATGAGAGTCAATATGGTATTGAAAGATACAAGGTGATTTCATAAATATCTTTCACATGGATCTTGTATGTTGTCAAGAAGGGAGTTATTATCAGAACCCATTATTCAGCAGCATTTATGTTCTGATTGATCTAGGTTAACATCCAGAGTCATGACTCAAATAGAACTGATGAAATCAATCAAATACATTTTTGATGGATTATAGTGCTGAGTCATAGAACTGATGTTGGGGCCATTTAATATAGCACCCCAGAACCTCCCCAGCTCAGTTTGTTTTCAAACACAGCATAGCTTGTGACTGTAGATGCAAGGGTAGAGAACTGTGTATGAGACTTTAAGAGAGACACGTTAAGTGGAGGCGTAAGGAGCATTGCAAGCTCAGAATTCACATGTCAGAGGGACACCTTTAAAACCAAAACCACAAGGGCTTTGTAACCCTGGTTTCAACCACAAGGGTAATTCCACGCGCATACAGTATCAAGGAGTGTTCCTTTAGCATGAAAAAATAAAATATATTGTGTGATTTTGTGCTACGGTCTGTGTTAAAGGTATAGTGTGTGTGTGTGGATTGTGTACTGTGTAGTGTTTACCATAGATTTCTAAGTGGATTGGTGGGAAATACATTCGAAATAGGTTACTATGGTAAAATAAAAAATATCTTTAATTGCTTGGTTGTAATAAATGATTGTAAACTCATAAACTTCTTGCCAAATTCACAAAATATCTTGTGCAATTCGCTAGCATACTGTTCTCTGTGCATGCTGAAAAAATAATGTTGTGCACAGCCCTGGTTCTGTAAATAGGAACAAACAAAGTGGTGCAGACCACTCACAACAACACTGCCATTGGCTTTGCAGTGTGGCGGAAATTCTGAGGGAGTTTGTTTTGATTTGAGCTGGAAGTTAGCAAGCATTCTCGAGAATGACTGACCCTGCCAGAGGCAGAAGGAGAGAGAGGCAGACTGAGAGACACAGTTGCAGAGACCTATGTCTGCGTATGGTGCAATTTTAGGACAATGCCAAAAAGCACATTCTCTAGCAGGCCAAGGCACAAGCTTGCTGCAAATGCCATTTAGGAACATAGCGTACAAAAAAGGTTCGGAATTGCAACAACACGGCTCGGCAAGACACTTTGTTTTGACCAGATGCATAAGACTTGCCATGATGTCCCACCTATAAGATTAGACTACAATAAACACTCACTTAATCAAGTCCCAATTGATGTATCCTGCTGTGGCCAGTAGGAGGAGCTCTCTATCTCTTGGCTGCGGGCCTTACCAAACAGTGTGGGTAAATATTCCTGTGTGCTGATGCCAAGGACGAAGGAAGCAACACAGCCACTGTTTCCTCTGTGTCAGTATGGGGTTGCTGGTGGGCCCAAGAGCTTAAGTTTACTGTAAAATAAATCAACAAAATGTTTGCCACTAGGAGGCAGTGCTTGTTCTGAACATCTGTTCAGATTCTCTTTTCTCTCAATTGCCTCCTGTCACTTGTCACCTGCCTGTTCATGACGTACTAACATGCTGGGTGTGTGATTGACCCTGTATAAGGACACTAACTCACATGTGCGCACACACACACACACACAGTATGTACATAGCTGCATAAACACATTGTCATTAAGAGTAGCACAAGGATGTTGCCTTTGAAAGAGTTTAAATGGTTTAAACAGTGCCTGTGTGCCTTAAAAAAGCCCAGCAATTTCACAGTTCACTTGTGTTGGTACATTGAATACCGGTAATCGTTGCAGCTATTGTTCCACATATCGACTGGACCAGTATCTGCTGTATAGTAGCCTAGTTACCTATAGAACTTGGTTATTAGCTGGCGTTAACTAATGAGCCAGTGCCTCTAGTCAAATATAATTTAATATACATCTTATAATTAAATAATTATTGTAGATCATTTCTAGCTTTCTAGTTTTTAGATTTCTAGTTTTGCTTGGTTGTATTTCAGTATGCATTATTAATACATGTAGACCAAATATAATATTTTATCCTGTCAACGTTAACTCTGACGTCATTTCATGCTCCTTTTCACTCATTGACACAGTTCCTTGACTTCTCAATGCAATGTAGTCGACAAGCTAAGGTGAAAATACCACAGTTTATGTGGACTATCATACAACAACTCTTTAGATGACGGTCTGTTTTCAGTGATTGTTGCTTTAAATTTAACAAGCAACTGCCCATCCCGCTCCGACGGAGCTGTGTTGACGTGAGGCTACGACTGTTTTACTGAGTACCGGTACCGGTGCAGGCTTCTCAAACGCAGTTTGAACATAGTTTTATGGGTTTTGGACCACATATGGTTAAATTTCAGCAGTGTTTTCAAGGTGTCCAGACTACAGTAAAGGATACAGGTGGCAGAACGTAGTTAATTGATGTTCGTGTCAACAACACAGCAGCAGCTTGGTCACACAGCCCTGTGTATATCTATCTATCTATCTTTGTTATTATCATGAACATAACTTAAATGTTTTGTATGATATGACTGATCACTGACCCAGATTAAAGCATTATTACTTGCTGTACCAAAAACGGCAATCCGTTTCCAGCAGGGGATAGAATTTTGAGTGCTTCTTTATCAATGAGTAATGTTTAGGTTAAGTACATCAACACAACATTATTTAAGCAACCTATTTCTAATCCGTTTACGGTTTCTGAACAATATCCTATATTAATCTAATGAGGTTATTGATATGCACATCACTCTTGATAATATGCCTTTTCTGCAGACTCAACTTGATTATGCTATGGTAGCCTGCAGTTTCTGTATCAAAAAATAGATTTACAGATTTGGTCACCAGCAAATGTTGAACATTAAACTTTTACTTACTGTTTGTGTACTGGCTATCAACATCAGTTCCTTGCCTTGCATATTTTGCTAATACTACATAGCTGGCCATATCCTCATAGGGGCGTTACCAAACAAACTGTGCACGCAACAAATGCTTGTTTCTCTCATTCGCTTGTCTCCCACCCCTCTCCCTTTTTTAGCCAATACAGACCAGGAAGCTAACAGTCCACTTTGAAAGGCTTACTACTTCTCGTGTCACATTGACATTGCTAATACCAAAAACAACTAGAAATACTTGGTTTTCATGTAATTGGTCCTTTAAAACATAAAAATATCAACAAACATTACCAATAGAGGTATAAGAAATATCAGTTTTGATGATGTGTCAAATACCTCTATGTATTGCGTTGCAGAGATCATTTCTGAAATGAACAGATAACTCCTGGCCAAAAAGCCTGTAAGCCTTGTAATACCACATTGTATCTCAAGGAGCAAAGTGAGTCACTAGCTTCCAGTCTGTCGTCTAACCAACATGAGAAGAAGAAAGCTTTATGCACCATAAAAACACATACATGGATAGTGTACCTGCTTGCATCCATCATTAGCATATTGTTCTATGTATATAAAAAAATAGACATTTTCAGTGAATCGCTTATTTACACAAATATTGTGCATTGACTCAGGTCATGGAAAAGGATTTTTTAACAGGTGCTGATTGCACAAGAAAGTGATGTCTGAGTAAATATGTAGCCTATAGTTTATATGCTCAAGTCATATACAATTTTTATTTTCAGCAAGTCTGTTAATTACCCTACACTAAAATTGTACTATAGTGAAATAGCCTAGTTTGGTCATGTACAAGACAGTTACAGCCCGATCGCTATATGCGAAGTATTCTATTGCACTGGAGATGCCACCACTGGATATGATACAGAAGCAAGTAGCAACCTAAATGGGTTATGTCTTAAAGTTTCTTCTGGACTGCTAAGAAAACTGTTATAAATGCAAATGGGGCATAATATCCTTGTTGGACAATGCAATGCTGGTATTCTCATGTGTGTGTCAGGCAGCACAGCCCAGACACGCATGCTTACAGCTGTGTGTGTGTGGTAGCACATCATATGTTCCTTTGTTGGTTATTCTCCATGCTGTATGTGTGTGTTTTCTGCCGGGTTACCTAACAGTAACTGTGTGTATTAAACATAGAGCAAGGCTCTTTAGTCTATTCCCTGGTTTTTGTAATGTACCGCCTCTGACACATTGCAAACCAAATCCTACCGTTCCATATAGTGTTATTATTGTCTGGCTGACTGGCTGTTTTCTTGTTGATATGGTCTTGCTCACAACTATACTAAGCCAGCCACACAGGAATATGATAAAATAGCAGTGTTGTCTGCATTCAGGCTAAGTTTAAGTTAGCAGTTTTTGCCTTGATTTTTTAAATATGCTTAAATCACTTTAGTAGCCTATGGCTTTTTTTCATAGCATGGACCAGTAGTGGATTGACTGAGAAATTGGTGATAATGGCGCAGACGCTCTGAAGGAAATGGTGAATGACGCTCCAATATTCTGGTGAAATGCTGACCCCAAATGGTTTAGAGAAGATGACCATTTTATACTTCTAGAACCTTTAACCAAGACTTTATCAGAGTAGACACTTGTTGAACAGGCTAGAAAATGTTCCGATGTGGCTAGTGTGTATATGAGTCAGTTAAAGCACTTATTTGATAACTTATTATGGAAATCTTTGTTATCACTAGTGTATACCACTACAGGCAAAGACTGTCTGTTTAATGTGTTGAATTTCTGTTGTTATACAGTAATCTTGTGCATATGTGTATGGGGCGATTTAGGATTGATGTGTGTTGACTCTGTGATGTATGTAACGGGAACACAGGTAGGAATTTGGCTTCTTTTGCCAGAATGTTTGTGTGAGCGACCTGTGGGCGTACCTGTTGAGAAGGATCGTGCGTGTGTGTGTGTGTGTGTGTGTGCATGTTCCTGTGTGGGTCTGTGCTTTCTTGCAGTGCCACTCCTTGCTATGAACTTTGCCTGCTTGTTGCAGAGCTCATGCCCATAATGGGCATACATGGGTGTGTTTTTACCTCTAGCCACCTGATGAGGAGGATGATATGGTATATTCTGGTCCGATGAGTTCACCAGAGATGGACTGTGGGATTAGCAGAGGAAGATATGAAAAGAGTGAAAGTGATATGACATGAACAACATACACATACTCACAAATCAGATGTACACATTTCAGATATGTCTATTTAGCTACTGTAAACAAATAAGAATAATTCCTATTTGTCATACTGTGATGTTCAAAATGTCAGATATATACTGTCGTTCAGAAATAAAAAATTAATAAAAGTAAGCATTATTATGGTTGTATATTTGGTTGTTGCTAAGAACCACTAAAGTTGTGTGTGTGTGTGTGTGTGTGTGTGTGTGTGTGTGTGCACGCGCGTCTGTGTGTGTGTGTGTGTGTATGGGAGACGGGGTGGTGTAGCTCATGGTTTCCCACTATAGAAATTAAATACTTACCGTATTCCTTAAATTCCTGATCTCTAAATCACTTCCTCCTGTGCAGTAAAACCTGTTTAACTCTCTCTCTCTCTCTCTCACTCACTCATGACAAACCGCAGGCTTCAGGCAGCCTTTCAACGTCATTCCCTTGGCATGCGTTTCATGTTGTGTGTGTTTGTGTGTGGCTTACTACCATTTGACTTGGTGGCTTGAAAACAGAAGCTACTTTATAAGAGAGAGAGAGAGAGAGAGAGAGAGAGAGAGAGAGAGAGAGAGAGAGAGAGAGAGAGAGAGAGAGAGAGA
>JAODOY010006000.1:0-10108 GCA_025399855.1 Forbesichthys papilliferus | reverse complement strand
GAGAGAGAGAGAGAGAGAGAGAGAGAGAGAGGGAGAGAGAGAGAGAGAGAGAGAGAAAGAGGATTGATGTTTAGCAGGGAAGGAGGTCAAAAGCTCATTCCCCGGTGCATCTCCATCATGAGCAGCTAGCTAACATCAAAGCAACAGTATATGTACATATATACATATAATGTATGGAGATACCTATACTGTGTATAATAGGGATGGAGACAAATGCAAATACGTTATTCGGATAAGCACAAATAGTGTGATTTGTATTCGGGAAGAAAAGAGTTTCAAACAGCTGGCATACGGTAGTGAGCGTGGAGGCCGGTGGATGTTTGTGCTCCACCTGCTTTGCTGACGTGACATGATGTGTAACTACGAGTAGGTCACATACAAGTGAACTGAACAGCGCATCCGGAATATATTCAAAATGCACAAAACTTGCAGATATCACACTGGAAAAATACAGTGCAAACTAGCAACGATGTTGTGCTTTAGTTAGCTCGAAAATCTGGTCTGATACAGCTGTAGGCGCGATGCAAGCGCTCCCACACTCGGGTGTACACACTAGGCATTGGCAGGACGCACCCCAACCTTCCCCCCCCCCCCCCCCCCCATTGTCCAAGATCGTTACGGTAATTTTCACTTTTGTACAAATACAAATACGAATACAAATAATTTAGTGACACAAAAAATACAAATACATACAAATAGTGGACTCTCTCCCTTAATATATTTGTGGTAATTGTTTGGGGAAGAAAAATCTGAATAAATAACTAAATACAAGACATGTCGGTGCGAGCTGCTGGTGGAATAGCGGTTCTACGGCTCCCTTGTACTGTAGCTGTGCATTGTAGTTTGCCGGGAGAGCTCCAGATGCGAGCCACGATCACAAGTGGAACAGGCCACCACAGGGGAAGGGGGAGGGGAGGAGAGGTGTCCACGTGACTGCCAGACTGCAGAGCGCGCCTGCAAAGTCATCTGAGGTCAGACGGTCTCTGTGTGATGAGATAGATGACGCGTTGCAAGGACTTGGGTCGCGTACAGCACAATGCCACACAAGCTCAGCCTCACGCAGGGTACACCGCCCGGTACACCAGATCACATGGGCTGCTGAACCCTGGCTTTCAGTGTGCACATGACAGCCAAAGAGAGGTGAAGGAGGAGCTAAGCTAAATGTTGAATATACGACACCAGTAGCCAGTCTGCATTTCATCAAAACCGAAGACGGACTTTAGAAGCTGCAGAATAAAATTGCTTAAAAGGAAAACGGCACAGCTAACTTGCTCAGTTGTGGTGAAAAATAGCAGTATTCCAACATTCCTCTGCATCCTATATGGACAGGCTAATGCAGCACATTCACATTGACAATGTGTTAATCTGCCAGCTTGCAGTTAGCTACTGTACATCATGTTACAGTATGTTATGGAAACACGATGCGTTAATCACACTAAGCTTCTTGCAAATGGCCTGATTAGAGGTAAAGGTCATTATCCGTAGGACTGTAAACACCGTAGCAATAGCGATAGTCTGTTCAAATAAAGTGGCTGTAGATGTAGCTATATGAGCATACATATGTTCCCGCGAGATGTATCCCCTACAGATCATCTTGAGATAAAAGACAGAATGAAGAGATGAATGAAAAAGAAGGTAAATTAGACAGGATGGAAGCAGTTGCCGTGGGCTCTGTGGGCTGTGTTTCAACAGGGATCTGGTACCACGTGCACTCACAGCCAAGACTAGGGCGAGGCGCGGTGTGTGTGGGGGTGGGCGGATGGGGGAGTGGGGTGGTTGGGTGGCTGGTTGGAGGACGATTGGAAAAGATTGGAGTGCCACTGGCGCTGGCCTCGCTCCAGCCCTTGTTCCCGTGGCACAATCTGGGAAATATCTGGACGTTTGTTACCGGGGAAGCCATTATGAGCAGAGCGGCAACTGCATCTCTGGCCTAGTTTCTTTGGTGGTTACGTCAGATGCTGGATTCAGGACATGCTTTCCTCTGACAGCACAGATTAGCGAGAGGCGAATACATTTTAGCAGCGCCATGCTCCCGCCCTCCCATCTCCGCACGCTGAGCCCTCGCTATGGTTTGCTTTGTTATCTGGTTCCCTATTGAATTCAGCATGTGAAAAATGCAATGTCACATCACCCACCCTTATGGCATTACAGTACAACAGTCACATGTAAATGGTTGTTATCTGATATCTGGTAGTTTTAATTCAGCAGATTCAGATTTAATGTGTGATTATACAGTATACAGGCAATACACATCTGTGTGAAGTAGGAGTATGTGTTGTGACCTGTACTGTCAGTTTGCAGAACATGCCCCCTTAGGACAAACCGATGGTAACCATCGGTAATAGTGGGGCTGCTGGGTGATGGTGACACCCTCAGGTTGGGCTTCAGGTCTGCTGCGGTGTGAAGCTGTCATTTCCCTGTCCCAAAATCTCCTGGAGCTCTAGCCTACTGCTGTGTTCACCGGGACCGAATGTGTGCAGTGTATGAAAGGGGCATGCTCCCTCCATCTGGAGGTGGATGGATGGCCGGCATTGGTGGAGTGAGGGCGTGGGTCTTGATTGACAGGTTCTGCCGTTGGGGACACATCCCAAGGGCTGTGCAAAATGCAGTTTGTCACAACCTGACAGTGCACTCATGGGGGCACGTGTTTATTAGGAGTAGCTAAAGATACGGTATGGTAGAGTGGGCTAAGAGAATCAATCACTGATGCAATCTGTCATCCGCAGGTTACTTCAATAGTAGCCACACTGAGTAGGAGGTCAGTAACTCCAAATCTGAAGCTTTTCTGGTGTATTTGGATTTGTATGTACTGTAGGTGGAGAGGGTTCGTAGGAGGCACAAAATAAATTTCGGTATTATTTCGTTTGAATTTTCAGCCTTCGTGAAAAACAGCGAACATCCGAATGAAGATTGTCTGAATTCAAAGGCTGCAAAGAATTACAGAATTGACATTTTGCATTCAACGTGGCATGGGCGTGGATCATGTAGTGACCTAATGTCCCATCATCATCATCATCCTTTTCTTCCTCCTCCGTATCATCATTATATCTGTGACAATTAACGAAAACATAGACTACTCTGGCAGACGGACGAGTAATTGAGTTTCGCGTTGCATGTTTAATCAAGGTAATTTCGTCATTATAAAAAAGCAACACGGTACGCACACACACTGTAGCCTACCGTCTGTTCACAGAAGACACTCAGCATGGAACTATAGAGTAGGAAGAGTTTAGCTAACAGTTTTATTATCCCAGTTGTTCTAGTGGCCCTCTGGTCTGTTCCTCAAGAGAGCAATCATTCTGCATGCAAAAGGCTGGGATACAGATTCAGGCCATACGTGATGTAACAATGGGGTAAGAACACACACACACACACAGGAGCACATGAGCACATTTGCCACCTGACACAATAGCATTAAAAATATACAGTACATATATATGTATATACTGTAGTATATGTACAATATTATTGATATATAGTACATGATGTCTATTACAGTAAATAAGCCAGCATGCAATTTGCTTTTAACCATGCCTGCTGTATTAAATCATTAAACAAACAAACAAACAAACATTAAACCCAAAGCAAGCAACAGAAAATACCCCATGTCCACAACACAAGCAAGTCCACAGTGTTTCCCAGCTGTATCTCAAATTCATTGGAAACAATGACGAGAATGGATGCCCTGAGTTCAAGGCCAGCTTGAGTCCCACACAAACACCTCCCCTCTAACGACAGATTAGTATTCCGTAGGCTTCCTCCGCAGGGTAAAATCTGTCTCTCCTAGGCATAGCTGTGTGGCTGTTGGGGGCTGGGTTTACACTGACATCCAGATTGCACTGAAGGAATTTAGGCCAGGAGGCATCGCGCGAATACAGGAGCAGGCTGTATCCCCCGGAATCACAAGGTTGTACAGAGACCAGGAGGTGGCGTTGGGATTGGACTGAGCTCATCCATCGGTGGGGTGGGGCATATCTGACTGACAACCCTGTGTCTCTCCCATTCTTGGGTGTGACTTACTTACTTCTTTACTTACTTACTTACTCACACATACACACACACACACACACACACACGCAGACACACACGTCACGCGCACACACACACACACCACACACGCACACACACACAAACACACACACACACACACACACACACAGACACAAACATTCAGTACATTCTGGATCACATGGACCATTGTCTTACTAACGGGCAACTTATAATTTTGTCAATTTTATATTAATTTCACAGATCTCTCCAGAAAAGATATGTGCTTTGGCATAAGACAGGCAGGAGAGAGTCTCATAAAACACAGTATTTCCCATCCAAAATGACCCCAACACTAAATCATATTTCCCATTTCGTCTCCTGGCATCCGCTATAGACCCCACTGCCAAAGCCTGAGGGTTTGGACCCCCACCTCTGCTCCCTTCCCCCACCCCCTCTCAGGCCAACAGGAGAAGCCTCGGTTAAGCCTGACTCCTTTCTGATGTCGTCAAGCAGATGTGCAACTTGGAAGGGAGGGAGAGAGAGAGAGAGAGAGAGATTGGCACAATTATTTCCTTACAACAAAAACTTTAAACCCAAATAGTGTTTATTTACACTTTTTTCTTAAGCAAAGTTACTAGTACATCTTCCCTTACAATACAGAGAGCATCTCTCAGACCCCGAATGCTTTTAAAAATCTAATTTAGATTTTATAATATGAAAACTCAATCCTGAGACAAGCTTTCACCAGGCCCTTAGCCATTTCTTCCGGATATATACACCCTGTCACATTCATTTAGCTTGATTTATTGTCAGCCAAATATGCTCAGTCTTACCTGGCCAATCAGGTAATTGATCAGGCTGGGCAGCACAATACTTTGGCCCAAAAATAAAAACACCTTTCGCCAACATCTCCCCAGACCTGCAGAACCATTTTCGAGAGACAGAGTGAGATAGTGAGAGAGAGAGAGAGAGTGAGAGAGAGAGAGAGAGAGAGAGAGAGAGAGAGACTGAATAAGAGAAAGAGGTTGGGTTGGGTTGTGAGCACAAGATTACAGTAAAATATAGGAAGAGGGTCAGTTGAGTGGGAGAGGAGAGAGAGAGAGAGAGAGAGAGAGAGAGAGAGAGAGAGAGAGAGAGAGAGAGAGTAGAGAAGTCCACACTGAGAGGTCTGTTTCCATGCAGAACAATGCGGAGGAGGTGTGAAGGTTGTAGACTCAACACAAAAATTGGCCATGAGCGCAGTTGGGGTCAGTGACGTCAGAGTAAGCCCCCCGAACACCCCCCCCACCCCCTCTCTCCACCAACCACCACCACCCCACCCAGGAAGGGGTCAGCACCTCGGACCACAATGGAAACAATAAGGCCGTAAATAACCAAGCATCCGTGTAAGTGTTCTTCTTGGACAGGTGACAAGTCATTTGCTGAAGAGTTTGAAACATTCATAACGGAGAGTAAACATCTACAAATAGGCTCCAAACACACCAACTGATTGTATTTGATTTGACGCTGATTACTGAGTCCAAATATAAAACAAAATGGACTTTCTGTTTCTGTTCTTTACTAATAGCCAGCAAGATGATGTGAATATGTAAAAATAGACAGAGTGAGGCAGATATGGAACGGTGTGTTTAGCGTCTAAATTTGAGTTCTCTCACAGGTGCAAATGGCTTGTGATTTAGCATTAGCTCTTACAATAAAATGCTATTATCAACCCTGCACTCACACGTATATGTGAATACACAAGCTTATTTTAGAGTTCACACGCGCGCACATGCACGCGCGCACACGCACACACACACACAGTCATATACACATTTCTCTGCAGAGATGTGGATGTGATGGTGGATGAGTCACGTCTGCCAACTCTTACCCTTACTGTGATGTCTCCAGGTTGGAGGGCCAGGAAACGGCACCTACACAAATGGAGAAAGCTCTCTCTCTCTCTCTCTCTCTCTCTCTCTCTCTCACACACACACACACACCATCTTTTCTCCTTCATCCATCTTTTGTTTGCCCTATTTCGTCTTTCCTCGCACAGACATGCGCACACTGTATACACGCAAACACAAACAAGCATCTCATCAGGTGGTAAAGCACTGGGTATGGTGTGAAACAGAGCTGGTCGGCGTGCCAGACACACATATGCGGTTGATTGGCCACCGCTCAGGTGCTGCCACAAGTCAGACGTCCAGCGAGGCCCAATCACATTCCAGATCTGGAGTAGAACTATAAAGCTTCCTCCATATGGCCACATGCTTACCAACAGAGCAGAAGAGAACGGCTCACATGGGTGCACATATGCAGCCAACAGACACTCTCAAAACACACTGACACATGGAATGGCAGGTTAGAGGTATACTAAGACAAACAAAAGCTGTGTCTGACTCCCCACCTACACACCCACACACATGCACACACATTCTCAGCTGAGCTTATTTGAAAGTGAAAGGCCTTTGCTAATAATTCCCCCAGAATTCAAACGTTCCTCCTCCTTCCCATGGTACAAAACATGAAGATTAAGGATAGAGAAGCAGAGAACATACAGAATGGCTCAGAAGCTCTGAGTCCAACTGAAAAATAAAGTAGCAACTGCTATTTAAAACATAAATATTTGTATGACGTTTCTATATTTGGGTTCACTAATTTGCCCTTTATTGCAATGAAAATGTTGTTTGTCACTGCATAAACAGTCATATCATTAAAAAAAAGTGTAACTTATTATTAATATATTGCCAATTTAAAAACAAAACATGTCAGATGGACTTCTTCAGTACATGTGTGTGTGATTGTGTGTGTGTGCTTGTGTGTGTGTGCTTGTGTGTGTTACAAGGGTTACAAACCATCGTGCTTTTGCAGTGCTGTATGCACAACCACAAGATCAATAAGGACATATCTACAGTATAATGTAAACGTCTTATAAGTACAAATGTAATGTTGAAAGGCAGACTAGACAATCCCAGCAGAATTAGGACATCTAGCCCTGAGAGGCACTGGGACAGCTTACTGCAGATGCCACAATGCGAGCGCACGAGCACAGCTAGCAATGGCACAACAGATGTTTATGATAACACCATCCTTGGGCGCCATACCGCAGAGCAGAAAGCCCAAACTACTTGCAGCCTGGTGAGACTTGAGTTGCCATGACAATTGCAGGTCAGAGTGTATTCAAAAACAGCAAGTGCATTTATTTTCTATGGTAAGAGACTTTCCTTAGAGTTTAGCTTTCCTATTAAGCTATCAAAAGAGAGAACAACGTGTTTCCTCCATAAAGATGTTTGTAAAGAGAGGCTTGATACTCAAATAGCTGTTCATCCGAAAGCATGTTGGACATTATTTAATTTGTTTGTCCATCTGTCACACATTTAATTAATTGATTATGTTTTTACAAAACAGGTGCTACTGACACATCAAGACCAACCACAAAGACAATAGACCTATCTGGTTTGCTGGGAATATGTGTCAGGGCTAAAATAATATTTCACTAAATAAACATAAATGTGCCAGCAGTTGAGCCAAACAAGATGTGCCGATGACGCTGTCCATGGTTCTGAAACCCGCCCACTACTGCTGTTAGCTTAGGTATGCCTACACACAGCCAACTTTATCCTCCAAATAAGTATTCCAGGATTAGTGACACTGGTATGAAGCACATTTGTATTGGTCGGAGTAATGCATTTTCAATCAAATACATTATGTGTGGAGCTGTGTTTGAGCCTTCTTAGTCATATTTTTATCATGTAATCATGTATTTTACAATATGCACCCAATTCAGGCCACAGTTTTCGTCTTTGGTAACACTCATTCCCTACATTTTTAATTCTAAATGTCTTTAGGGAAAAACATCATCCATCCACAGTTATTAAAATGGGTACATTAAGCACAACTTCGTTGACTGCCACTGCGAGCATCACACGGGAGTAGTAGTAGCCAGTGTCGTGCCCAAAAGTGGTTGTCCGATAAAAAGTGATTGCCGACCGCATCTACAGCTGCTTTTATCTGGCTAAAACACTCAAAACGTGCAAATATAGGCCAAGTCCTCCCTTTATATCAGTGGTAGGCAGTTCATGTATTATTTCTGCTCTGTGTCCTAGATTATAATGTATACATTCATTTTTAACAGTTTAAATTGCGTGCATATAACCATAATATTCACTTTTTAAAGGAAACA
Source organism: Forbesichthys papilliferus (assembly GCA_025399855.1). NCBI lineage: Eukaryota > Metazoa > Chordata > Actinopteri > Percopsiformes > Amblyopsidae > Forbesichthys > Forbesichthys papilliferus. The sequence continues at coordinate 1,950 of JAODOY010006000.1, read as the reverse complement.
TACAGAGACTTGGGTTGAATTAATACGTTGCGCCGTTTTGTCATTTGAAGATGTCAACTTGGAGATAGACAGTCAATAACCTTTCAGTTGTCATTTGCAGTATGCTGTGTTGGTGAACATTTTTGCCCAGTTATCTTTTATTTCCATCAAAAAACAACCATAACCTCATTTAAAAGTGTAGTCTACACACAACATTGCTGACGTGACCCTTGTAAGGCCTATGCCTATTGTTTATTTAGTTGAAATGCAAATAATGATTGCACGTTGACTGTTAAAATAACCAAAGAATGGAATGGTGGTGTTCGATGTGGCACACTACGTTTTTCATAGGTACACCAGAGTCTTTTTTCTGGCTATGCTACAGCTTTGTACAGTATGTCATATTCCCCTCAAGGTCTGATAGATTTACCCCAGCTGGGTTTTAATGTACAGACTAGATATTGATTGTAACTTAAAAATATATTTTAAAATAATTAAAGGCCAAAAGAAAGGGCCAGGCTATCTACATGTTCAGTGCCGGTTTGACCCTGCCACTGTGAAGTTATAAATGTTATAATTACTTCTCATCAGCATCACCTTTCACTATGAACAAGAACAAAAAGGTCAATACCGAGTCCAACTACTCCAAGCAATCCAAGCACATACATTGCACTTTACATTTAGAAATACATTATGTTTGGCTAAATTAATTGAGTGAAAAAATACTGTTAGGTCATGGAACCACCTTATCCAGCTGAACTATTCTATTTAACAATATTAGTGCCCTTTCCATTGCTGGTTTGCTTCAAAAGCTAAGCATGCCTGGGCCTGGTTAGTCCTTGGTTTGGAGACAGGTGCTGCTGGAAGTGGTGTTGGAAGGCCAGTAGGGGGCACTCCTCTCTCTGGTCTAAAGGTCAAACATCCCTGTGCCCCTGCCTGGCAGTGAAGGGGACTCTGACCTGTGTAGTGTCCTGACTCTCTGTGGTAACTTAAGATCCCATGGTACTTCATCATAAATGTATGGGTGTTAACCCAGTGTCCTGGCCAAATTTCCAATGTAGCCCTCATGCCATCACGGCTACCTAATCATCCCCAGTTATTACTTGGTGTTATTGTCCTCTCTCCTCTCCCATAACTACTCCCAGGCCGTTCTCAGACAACTTGCCTGGTAAAATGAAGCTAAAACAATATGCCACCCTTGAATTTCATCATGCCACCCTTCTGCCACCCTATGTTAAATTTTCTCATCTCGCCAATGTCTCGACTACAACACGGATAAATAATAATTTCGTTTCAGCCCTCTGACCACCGTCTCCGTATCTCCAGTATGCTCCCCCGGCATTCGCGCACACAAGCACGTGTAGCTTGCACGACACACGCGCGAGTAGAATTGCTCATAACACCACCTTTGTTCGTTTGAGTTCAAACCCAACAAAATAGTCTGTAATTAAATAAGACATTGGTATTCGACTATGTTTGCATCATGCACAAATCGTATGATTCCCATAGCCCACAGTAGGCTATGGACTTTCACTAATGTTCACTGCCTATTCCACTGGTCTGTGGAGTATCCCCAGTTTAATGTCACGAGTTCTTATAATATTGTGTTTATGGTATAGGCAACTGTTCCTTCCGCAGCCCATTGTGCACATGGCAAAATGTTATGGTGCGTAAAAACAAGTAGCGATTGTTTTGCAATCGATATGAATTGTAATAGGCCTAAACATTTTTGGCTTGAGTGGCAGGCTTTATGTGAGCAGGGAATTTTTATTCTTATTTTGCATGTAGCCTACACGCGTGTATTCTGCACCAAAATCAAAATGTCGACAGTACCCAAAGTGTGTTTGTTCCCTGTTGCTCTGACACTGTATTTATTGACAAAAGTGCCTGTGCAGAGCGCCATTAGCACAACACATTAGTGTGTACGCGCGTGTGCTTGCATATGCGTGTGCGCATGTGTGTGTGTATGTG
>JAODOY010005998.1:0-10109 GCA_025399855.1 Forbesichthys papilliferus | reverse complement strand
ACAACCATTACATACAAATGCACTCTCTCTATATAATTATCTGACACAATATCACCTCCAAATATGCACACCCAGCGAGAAATAGAGAAAACAACATTCCAAATGCATATGTGAATGATTAACATAGATGCCTAGTACTACAGGATAATACAGCAGGTTAAGTCAACTTTTGCCTTTCAATATATTTTTCTTTAAGGTAATAATTATATCTCCATGTATCTTTAATTATTTAATGTGTTAACCCATTGCTAGCAACACTTAAGTATTTACAAATAGTATGTTTTTACAAAAGCTGCTGAATACTACCGCCTGTGTATTCCTTATTTAGAGTTCTATGGTGTATTCATGTGTGTTCTGCAGCATTTTTAAAAAAGTACTGCAATAGTGATGAATGTTTGTGACATTGCTAGGTACTATAGTTGCACTATAGGCTGTTTACTGTACTATAGGCTGCACGTGCGTGCATTACAGGGCAGCCATGCTGGAGTTTACGAGAGCAGGTTCTGGTGGGCCAGTCTGGATCAGTCCCTGGTAGCAAATGAGCACATGTACACGCACACGCACACACACACATCCTGCTCATACCACACCATCAGCTAAAAGGTCAACCTTCAAAGGTTACCTGTAGATAATGAGCATCGCATGTGATTGTGTTTCAGAAACAATTGTGTTTCATGATTTTACATTGTTATTGTGATGACCGAGGAATATAAATGAAAGACAATAACAAGTTACACATTTATAGCCTACTGTAGCTAGCCAGATAACTCCACACAATGGTGCCATGGATGTCTGATTCCGAAGTTTTCATATGCAGTCAACTATTTAGTTCACTTTCCTAAGCCTTGAGTTCGCTTCAAGTAGCAAAAGCAATATACCCCCAGCTGACCTTTCAATAACCTGTTTCAATGTTTATATGCGACACAATGGTTCTCCATTCTTTGTAAAAAGCAATGCTAAGGTATCCCACCTGGTAGCGCCATTGGAGTTATTACAGTAACTGGCAACCCCTGGAAGACTGTGGTTATATGTGTGGTGTTTGTTATCATGCGAAAAAGGACTTCAGAAAAAACAAACACAATCCTGGCAGTGAAAAGGTCCATTTACCAGCAGAAGAGGCCGAAAGGATTACAACAGCAGATTATCTCACTTATTATGGCTACCCAACATTACCCAGGTGGGAAAAGAGACAAATAAACCGGCGAGAAGCAAAGGGGGGCAAGAGATGATGAAACATGTTTTCTCTAAACCCCATTTGGTATTGAACAGTGATGGAGTCTTTTATATTTGTAAAATATTTGCAGGATTATTCCAGGGACAATTGCCGCTTATCTTGTGCACATACAGGCATATGAAGCATGGACAACCAAGACACTGTAACCAGTGGCCTGGTAACGCCTTGCATGGATGATACCACCAAGCATTTATACACCAATGTATGAATGCTTGTGAATGAATGGGTGAATGTAAGTCTATATTGTTAAGCACTTTGAGTGAGTGGAAGGTTAGAAAAAAGCTATATAAACGCAGTCCATTTAGCTCAGTACAAGTTCACATGCAAACATTCGGTAAAAACAATCCATCGTTAGTGGAGTGGAACCTGATTACGCCTTTTTTTTTACATGCAATTCACTTCCATTGTTCATTAAACACATACTGTGTACTCTGACTACAAAGCTGGTTGCTGTTAGCTGTCTGTTCTGACTGTCTATAGTCTCTAGAGTGTTCTAATGTTACTCGTTTGCCTAATCAATGCCTAATATTTATAGTGCAAATCACACACTAGTATTCTGGAGTGACCTGTTACTCAGTTGATCTTATTGTAGTGCTCCACAAGAGAATGGTATAGTACATGAGAGACATTTTGCCAGCCAAGTATGGTCTCCGCAGTAAGCCATGAGCACATTTTTACACATTTGGTGAAGATGTGAAAAAGGAATAAACAGAATATATTTTCCATTTCAAAGAAAGGTCAAAAAGGGGGAAAACCTACAGTATATATTTTAGCAGAAGTCACCATATTAGCGAAAGCGTAACAGTAAGTTTCACACCTGAAAAATGCCTGCCTGCCTAACCACATAAGGTTAAATATCTTCAATGCTCAATGCACATTTTCTCATAACAGTAACAGCAGAGTAATTCAACAATATATTCTACCAAAGCTTGGCTCTCTACACAAGGTTTAGTTGCATTTTAGAGAAACCTAAAACAATCTCCTCCATCCTTAGCAGGGAATGACATCACAGTCCCTCTGTGCTCCCTACAGTACTGCTCTCTAATGTCCAGTCTGGTCGCAATACGTTGGATGAGCTGGAGGCGTGGGCCACCGTCAGACACCAAGCGAAGCATGCCTGCCTGCTGGCCTTCACTGAAATGTGACTTAATGATCTGGACCGCGACGAGGACCTGGCATTGAAAGGCTGGACCGGTCACCAGAGCTCACCAACAAGCAAGTAGGAGGTGGTGGGTGGAGATATCAGTGAGGAGCTGGTCAGAGGGCAGCACCTCTTCCCATCAAGCCTGCTGTGATTGCACAGACTGGCAGGTGTTTTATGACGCATGCAGTGATAATATGAATGATCTGTTTGATACTATATCATCTCACATATCATTCTGCGTGAACTCCATCACCCCAAGTATAAAGGTGGTTGTCTATCCAAATAATAAACCTTGGGTTACAAAGCAGCTCAAATCAATTATCAACAAAAATAAACTGACATACATAGCTGGTAAGATAGACCCCTTGGCATTTGCTTACCAGCCCCAGAAAGAAGTGGAGGATGCTAAGACTTTTATACTTGACACCTTTAAAAACTGAAATCTTGACATTTATTTGTTGACCTTTCTTTGGCTTTTAACAAGATTCAGCCTCATGTTCTGATTGAGAATCTGGCATCTTACTTATAATATTATATACATGTTACTTTAATCTCCCAGATCAGCTTCTCATGCCAATTTTAAACTTTCTTGGTATCAAACACAGGATCTCCTCAGGGTTGTGTGTTGTATAATGTACACTGATAGCTGTAGGACCCCCTCTATGTATAATGTACACTGCTAGCTAGGACCCCCTCTATGTATAATGTACACTGCTAGCTGTAGGACCCCCTCTATGTATAATGTACACTGCTAGCTAGGATCCCCTCTATGTATAATGTAAACTGCTAGCTGTAAGAACCCCTCCATGTATAATGTACACTGCTAGCTAGGACCCCCTCTATGTATAATGTACACTGCTAGCTAGGACCCCCTCTATGTATAATGTACACCGCTAGCTAGGACCCCCTCTATGTATAATGTACACCGCTAGCTAGGACCCCCTCTATGTATAATGTACACTGCTAGCTGTAGGACCCCCTCTATGTATAATGTACACTGGGACTGCTCAGGATAACAGCTTTCCTATTTGTTTTCTTTTGTAACTATCTCATCCCTTCTAGGAGGTTCACAGTCTGATTCTGGTCCTGCTTTACCTGAGTTTGTTAATTGGTGTGATGTATGCATTAAAAACAAAGCATATTATTATTAATTTCAGGAACAATAGTGCAGGAACATATAGCGAGTGTTATACCTGGTGAGGAGGTCCAGATTACAAATGCCTGGGTACTGTTTGATTGGAAACTCAAGTTTGATATTTTCAAAGACAGAAAATACATTTATTGAGGAAGTTGAACTCTTTTAATGTTGTGGAAAGATCTTAAGTATAGCTTTTACTGCAAATGTATTTATATTCTTTTAAGATTATCCTGCATCTGTTGGTTCAATTGATTATTATTATTATTATCCATTAAGGATAAGAACAGCCTGTATGGCATTGTCACAGTTTGCTCCAAGATCATTGGAGTCAAACTGAGAGACTCATGCAGAAACTCTGACAGTAATTTTACACTTTTATTTTTGAATTATTATTATTATTATTATTATTATTATTATTATTGTGCTTTACACTTTATTTCATCGTGTAGTATTGTTTTATTTATTTTACATTATTACATACCTACACTGACCTCGTTTGTTTGTTTGTTGAGCTGTGTTTGATATGTAACACTAAATGTTTGTGGTTAAGATAAAATGCAAATGAATTGTCCTCCTTGGGATTAATAAAATATTCTGAATCTGATCCTGAACCTCTGTGTGTGTTATAATCCAAGCTTCTTTGTTGTTTGTTTACTGTACTGAGGTAACAAAATCCAGGGTTTAACACAGCGTTTGCAGTGATGTAAGATTGCCTGTATATTCAGCATGCAGTCCACTGCAGTATGACCTTAGACCATTTTCCATTTGCGTCCAAAAAAAAAAAAACGTGTCGTGTGCGTCAGGCATGGTTTACTGAAGATGGAAACAAAAGTCTAATTTGTTTAGGCTGTCATTTTAATCAGAACATCTAGACTGGCGAAGGATCATTCTGTCATGTGGTCATTTGGTGTCGTACCCATCGAACGTGAGCAAACAACACAACACATTTCAAGGCATCTAGACGTGTGCAGAATTCATCACACTGACACAACGCATTCACTCAACCATACATAAAAGTCATTGTTTGTTTGATGCCTTAGGCACTTCACATCTTCGCACATTATGTTGCATTTAAAACGTCCTAGAATTTATGATCAGAGGCTCGCGGGAAAGAGGGGGGAAGGGGGGGGGGGGGGTGGTGCCTTAAAGGAAAAACAAACATTCACACTTGCTCATAACACCCACTCAGATCCAGGGGTTCAATATCGGAGAAGCTACCACAGAGAAACGGCAGGCATCGGCCCTCAGAGGCATTTGAATAACAATTAGAGAGATGCTGTTTTGGTTGTGAGGGGTTGGCGGGAGCTTTGCGCTTACGTTCCAGCCTAGTTGGCACAGCTGGACCCGGCGGGTGCTGGGTCGCTGGTCCGGGTGAGCACCCTCGTCCTCCCCGCCTCCAGGGTGTTTACCAAGCAGACTCCACACGGCTCACATTGGACTGACCTTGTGCTGGCCGACGGCTGTCTCTCTCTCTCTGTGTCTCACCGCCGGTGAACAGTTAAGCGGTGAGTCACATTACAAAATGAGCCAGAGACAACTATTGCCCCGAGCGGATCGAGGGCAGTATTTTAAACAGATCAGATTGCACCATTTGCAGCCTTGCACCGTACAGGGGGAATACATCTTGGAGCTTTTAAAGAGCGGTGATTAAATGTTTTATTGTGTCCATCTGCTGTGCTTCAGTAGCGGAAATTGGCCGAAACACAAAAGGAGAAAACCTATTTTAGTATTTATTTTCAAGTCAACACGTCTTTTCTTAATAGGAAACAATATTAGTTTTCAAATTGAATGTCAGCAGTCCAATACATGTATTTCTAAAAATGTCAAGATAATAATGCAGGTTGAATGTTTGGATGAGATTCCTGCCAAATGCCAAATATCAGTTTTTCATTCTAATTAAGTATATTGATCCATACAGACTGGTGGGTCTGAAAACAATATACCATAGCCAGTCAAATATTAGCCTAAATACTATGAATAATATAATATAGCCTGTGAGAGCACTACCCTGATGCTGTAAATGTATCAGCTGGTATCTAGAAATGACCAGTGCTAGCTTATTGACAGATGTTGATCCAAAGTGGCAAGTGTATAAAATAATACATTTAGCTGTGGATGGGTAGATATGATCATTATTGGATTTCCTTCCACCTGCGAGGCAAAGCCTGAAAAGGGAAAACAACAGTAGTTATTGTAAGTGAAGGGTGTCAGCAGGTAGCATTTGTTGCTAGCACAGCCAGTAGGCTCTCTTGGCTGGTAATCAAGCCCCAGCACTGATGTGTGCGTGTGTGTGTGCGCGTGTGTGTGCGTGTGTGTGTTCGTGTTGAGGGAAAAGAAAAGGGACGCAATGATTAGAAGCATTGAAGGTGTTGATGACCCATAACTTATCGGGGCATATTTCTACTAATCCACCGCCTTTTAAATCCCTCTACCCAGCATGCCCCTGGGTATACCTGCTTGTGACCCAAACATGCTGACATACAGTAACACAGGCTCACGCATGCACACGTTTGCTGCTCAGGGGCTGTACTAAATAAGCCTAATTAGGCTGTCAGAGAACGAGAGGGGGATCAGGGCTAATGTAGCACCTCCTATCACACTCACCCACCCACTGAAGTGACAGCAATTAATGCTATGTTGCATGGGAGTGTGATTGCAGCCACCCCCTTACTATCTCCACACACACACACACACGCACACACACGCACACACGCACGCACGCACACACACACGCACACACGCACAGGTGGCAGGCATCCTGACAATCCTTTCTACTGTTTCTCTACAGCAAATCATGACATAGCTGGTTGTCAGGAGCAACCGTGAACATATTAACGAACAAGACGGAAGTAAAGAGGGGGAGCGGCAGGAAGTGGATTAAGCGATCAATTTGCTCTTGCCGGTGGAAGACTTATGTACTTTAGCTAGGTTCTGGCAAGGAGATACAGTACCGGTTGTCTACGTTAATATATGTACATGTGCGAAAACAATATTTTTATCATGTTTGAATAAAACATAAACAGGTATTTTCATCATTATGTTGAAATGTCCTTCAGATACAATATAAAATATATTACATTACCACAGCACACCATTATTCTCCCTTGACAATCTGGACTGGAAATCCTTAAAAAAATTAGACTTCATTATTAAGAATTCATTATTTAAGGCTGCAATTTACATACTACTTGCATGTTTGCAAAAAATAAATAAATATTTTCTTCACGAAATAAAGAGTGTTGAAATGTGCCCAAATTACTGATATTGAACGGTGAAACCATTACGCTAAACATTCCACTGTAACATCCAGAGTCGCATTAAAGGAAAGCTGCTGCCCCTCCCACTGTATTAACCACTGGCCTGGGGCCGCCCGCATCTCCAACACACCCCACACCAGACACAGTTATCACTGATCTAGGGTAAGGTGGTTGGGCTCAGTGGTTGCCAGTTAGTCTTGGTCTTATTTGGAATTAAACGTGCATTTAGCGTCTCGTGTATCGATACTGGGGGTCCTTCCTGTTCACTGAGAGAGAGAGATTTCTACATGTTAGTACAGTGTGACATAAATAAACCACCTAGTGAAACAGACATACAGGTATATACAACAAAGCACACACAAATAGCAGTAGTGAATGGTTCTCACATCAGCCTGTTGCCCTTTGCCGTGACTCTCCACTCTGAGCTCACTTATGAGGCGAGTCACGTACCCATATGCCCGGTCGTACACGTGTAATATCAGAACAGCTGTAACACATCCCGCATGCTGTAAATATTACTTATTTTACTGTAATCTCCAGAACATTCCAGAGCTGTATGAGGTAGATTCAGCTGTGACAGAGAGAATGAAGCAGTACATGGACATGAGGGATGAAAAAGATTATAACCTGACAGTTGGAGGGATAGCGAAATCCCCTCATTTCATATTAACCAATATAATAACTTATCAACTTCCATTACACCATAAATGACATAAACTTTACATTTAGACAGGTTTCATTTCAACCCCTCCCCCCCAACCTGGTACTACATGGTTTGTGGTGATATGCTGGCGGGGGTCCCTCATGCCTCGTAACACGCCACTTCCTGCCCGGCAATAATTCAATAATGTTGACACGGTGGACATTCTCCGGCTGCTGGGTCACTCAATCTCCACCCTGCCCATTCTCTTCATTGGCAGATAAGAGACAGTGATTGCACTCTGTCACTTTTATTTCCACTCTGAGAAAGAGAGATGAGGTAGGGGGATGAAGGAGGGGGGAGGGCTCCATTTCAGGTGTCTGCCGCTTGATTGAATCAGCCCTCGCATCACGCATTTACCCATCTTCCCACTGTGCCTGCTGGCATTTGAAATGGGTAATCTTTTGGGCGGCGAATAAGCGATGACGAAAAGTGAGAAAACCGTCCGTCTCAGAGTGGTGACGCCGAGCGTCTTTCCTTTTATAGTTTACCTCTCACAGCCCAGGAGAGGCAGTTCATTCATTCCCCCAAACCCATTTAAATGAATCCTGTAGACAGATGCTGGTTTGCTGGGGGCTGAACTCATGACCTTCCAAGTTCAGCACAGACTGTAAAGAGCCAGTCATACCGCGGCCTATCAGATCAGCTTTAAGCTGCGACCTTCGGGAAATATCCTAGGAAAACAATACCTTGAGCTTTTACCTTTTACCCCATGGTCCCCGGAGAATATCACCGAATGCGTGAAGCCAAATCCCAGGTCAACTAATGACATGATGTCTGGGTTCTACAGTTTGTGTATGCACTGTATGCTATTAGACTGTTTGTGTGTGCGCGCACACACACACACACACACACACACACACACACACTATATCATCCTGACTGAGGATTTTCTGTGTATCTTATAAACGTCTCCCTCTGGGATTTAATAGAAAGATTTGAAAATCACAATTTAAAGCAACATATAGGAGACTTTATATTTAATAATCTACTCTATATTGTTTTATAGCGCTTAAGAATCAAAAGGCAATGCATACAATTTTACCCTGAGATTATACAATCCGATCAGTAGAAATGAGTGTTGTTGAGTGAGTGAGTTATGAGTGTGCTGATATACCACTTGGATGTGTACAGCATGCTTTTTAACACTATTGACCAATCGAATCAAATATGGATCTTCATTTAGTGTGACATACATTTTATAGTTCATGCTCACCACCAGAGCCAAAAGAATACAAATAAATATATGAACTAAATAAATTGCTGATGGCAGTTTTACAGGTAAGGAAATAAATACATTACAGTATGCACTGCATACAGTATGCATGATCGCATGTGAAGTTCTTGTTATTGTATGTTTTGGTGAGGAGAAATCTCAAAAACTCATCAAAGGCAGGTGTTCATGAGGATTGGCTTTCTTTACCCCAGTGGACATCCAAATTGTATTCAAATAGCCCAGATGCAATGATGGCCAGGCCAGCTGAGTTAATGTTGTTGGACTCCAGAGATCCAGATTAACGTTCTAGTCACGCAGAGCATGTGAAACACTGCTGTGTTCCGTGTTGCCAACACAGAAGTGGCACTCAGCACATTGGATTATGGTCACGTCACTGATCTTTACCCATGTGGCAGACATTCTTTGGATTCCTTTGTCCAACAGACACATTTCTCAGTGTGCACTTGTAGCGACTATGCTAACGTTCAACACATTACCAATATTCATAAAGCGGGGTTAATCTGCCACCTGCTTTCTATTGATCAGCATTTAATCGGGAGTGGGAAGCTCACAGGATGTGCCATTCCCCAAACCTTCTTTATAGGAAGATGATTTTGACCTATCATCTATTTCAAATAAACTCTTGCCCACCGTGTACTTTATGTAAGTATTAGAATTACGTGGAACTACTGCAAAATAATGTCTCTAAAAGTACCTAGTCATATTTAGCTGTGCAGCAATTTGCATATTTGTAGGAGGACAGGACAAACAGTTAACTGCCCCCTCACAAATACAGATGCACAGTAAAATGTGCCAGAAAACTATGCCTACTGTATACGGTTTATTTGCTTTCAGCAATCAGCTATGCTAACACATAATCTCTGTATTTTACTAAACAATTGATGTAGTTTCAACCTAGTGTTGTTATATTCCAAAACAGTCCAGATGTTATACGTACAGAAGGGGATACATCCATTTAGAAAGGTTACATATCCAGATTGTCAAGATTGAGGCTTGCCAGTTTCCTATTATGAAAACACAACATGGAAATGGAGATAGGTGAGGTCAGTACAAATGTAAAAAATTAAGAGACATTTAAATATACTGTATATTGTTTCTCTCTTTTGACTATACAGTATTATGATAACCTTCATTGTAATCTTAAGTGTTTCAGTTACTTAAATGTCTCACTAAAAGCCTAAATGTCCTAAATCCTGTAGCTAACTATCTTGAAATTAGTGACCCATTTGAAAAGAGAACTTCACAATGAACTGGTCGGGTCTCATGCTATACATCTACATTATATCTCATGAATACAGTACATCTAAAACTGCTTTGATTATGAGAGAGAGAGAGAGAGAGAGAGAGAGAGAGAGAGAGAGAGAGAGAGAGAGAGAGAGAGAGAGAGAGAGAAAGATAG
>JAODOY010005997.1:0-10109 GCA_025399855.1 Forbesichthys papilliferus | reverse complement strand
CTTTTCCTTAGAATAATATAGTACACCTGCATGAAAAATATCTGCTTCCCAGCACTTACACTATACAATATGCCTACTGTCTAACATAGGGTATAAGTGTGTTTGTGTGTTGGTGGATGGGTGGGGGGCAAAGTTGTGTGCTGTTATTGGGGACTAAAGTTAAATATTTTTGAGTTAACTATAGCCGACCTTAATAAACAACAAGAAAAAAATAATATTTTTATATGATTTCATGATATGATTTGCACCATAAAATTATTTTTTGTGAAACTTTTGAAAAAAGTGAGATAACAATAATATTGTATTGTAATGTCCTCCAATAAAAAACTAGAGTTGAAATCTTGAATTTCTAAGTATTTCAATGAGTACCCTTTAAAGGGTTAACATTAACGGTAATAATCCAGGTTCTAGGGTGAATTTTAATGGATATGACGCGTAGTTCTGTTTTCAGCCCATAAATACAGATTTTTATAAAAAACGGGAATTGTATCAATATTAACACCAGCATTGATGTGTGTCATCACATAGATCAACCCTATTACATAGTTTACAGCTCAAAAAACACAGTATAGGGTGCAGTCACACTTGAACTATTACCTAGACCCATCATTACTTGCCATGCATGCAGATATATTGTGTGTGTGCGTGTGCATGCGTGTGTGTGTGTGTGTGTGTGTGTTTATAGAGTTTAGATGGCATTTAAAACATGTCCTCAGTAAGGCCAGTGGGAGGTGTGTGCTTTATTAGAAATGTCCTCTGTCAAGGGACAGTTTTGGAGGTTTGTCTCTAGGACAGTCTTCAAGGAGATGTGTGTGTGTGTGTGTGTGTGTGTGTGTGTGCAAAGTGCATCATTAACATTGTCCTCAGAAAGAAATGTGTATCTTGTGTGTGTGCATGTGTGTATGCGTGTGTGTGCAGGGAGGCGGGTGACGGAGGGGTGGAGTCCTTTTATGATGTTATGATGTCTGAAATAAAGGTGCTCACATCCATCATGGTAAAAATGAGCTTCATGTGTGTGTGTGTGTATTTGTGCTGAATTGGTCTTACATACTGTAAGTGTATATTGGTTTGCCTATCTGTGGGTATGTCCACATTTGTGTGTGTGTGTGTGTGTGTGTGTGTGTGTGTACACATGCACGTGTGCATGTGGGCTTGATAGCGCAGTGACTTCAGCCTCATTAAACCTAACACCCCTTAATTAATTCTTTCCCCCTAGACATTGGATAGCTGTGTGTATGTGTGTAGCTTTGTCTATTTTCTGTGTCATTTGTGTGTGTTTTTTGTGTGTGTGTGTGTGTGTGTATGTGTTCTTGTATTAGCTTAATTACTGTTGGACTTGGAAGTGATATGAATTATATTAGACCTACAAAGCGGCATATAGCTGTCATCATGGGAGCAGAAACAGAGTGTGAGTGTGTGTGTGCACTGTAGGTGTAATGTCTTCTAAGTTACATCATGAAAGGAGCTTGGCTACTCACATTGAATTGCTGTACACTTAGACATTTATTTTGACTGTCAAACACAGAGTGAAGTTAGGTGTCCCTGGACAGTTAAAATAGCTGGTGAGCTAAAAGTATGATATCAGCAGCAACCATATGCTTATGGATGTGGCTCATCTGCATTCGAGGGGCGGGTCACCCCTCGAATGCAGCTGAGCCACTGCCAGTTCAGTACATTCTGACATGTTGAGCTTAACTCTAGAGTGTCATCAGAAATTGTGATTTTTGTGATTTTCTTCTGGTTATATGTGATATTATCAAGTTGTAACTTATCACGATACACAAGGCATATTTGATCATGTTTCCCAAACCAAAATAGAGACATACAGTATGTCTCATGTGGTGTAAGCTATGTGGCAGTCAACTCAATGTAATGAAGATAACATTTGTTCAAAGGTAAGGCAACCTTGTGCATCATTTATGAAATAAGGAAGTAAGGTCACCTCTTGCATTGTGATCTGTAAAATCTCAAGTCTATCTTAAAATGTTCATACATTACATATCCACATTACATTCGTACATATCCCTCCCTGCATAATTAAGTTATTCTTGATGGCTTCTTGAGAAAAAACAGCCTTTTTGGATATTGTTTTGATACTGACAGTCGCCATTATTAATCTATGGAGCTAAATCAACGTTTGGCATTGAAGAAAACAAAATTGGCATTGATATAAAATATACTGTATCAATACATTTTATGTTTTCAACTAACTTTTAGTCTCTGATTTACCTCCATATTTCTCTAGTCAGCTCCGCCAGTTTTGTCTGAGTTAGCAACAGTAAATAATGGGGTTTAGTGATAGGTCATTTGGCACGTTTATAGAATACACATGATAAATAGAAGATGTATAAGTCAATTACGCATTAGCTTTCATAGTACAGATTGATACATTGATGTTTGTCAACAACCAAATAATACTGTATATTATAGCAGCAATTTATGTAACTGCTTGTGGGTGCACTAAACATTTGATATCAAATCAATGTCAATGTTGTCCTGCAGACAACAACGGTGTAGCCCCAATGCAGCGTGGTTAAAGTGGCCCTTTAGCTAATCTCTTATGAAAAGAAATTGATTCATTAGTCAAATACCAATGACTTGACAATGACAATTTCTGGTAACATTTTATTATTTTTTTTACAGTATGTGTGCTTTTGTGTTTATACTCCATTGCTTTGTTTCCCAGTGTGATACAAGTTAAAATAAGATGAATAGTTTTGCATATATCAGAATATAGCTGGCCCACTCCATACATTTTTGAACATCAAATCCCTCATTAATCCTTAATAAAACATAACTTTTAACTATGACCATGGTTATGAGGTAATCTGCTTGAAAGGCGTGACACCATTCAAGATGCACATTTAGGACTTTATCAACTGGCTTGTCCTTATTTGAATCTTGTAGGCAGGCTTTAAGCATAGTTGTATCATGTGTGAAGATGATCCAATGCCACCATGAAACATCACTTGCATCATTAGATACAGTATGCCTTACTAAATCTTGCCGGTGTGCGTGAGAGCCCGGGCCCTGAGAATCGGTGCGGATGCTGTATCTACTGAGCTTGTGTTATCATTTTGAAAAGCGTGTTATGGTTTTAGAATTCAAGAACTGTCTCGGCCTTGAACGGTCACTCAAGAACGGTCACTCGAGAATGGTTTCAAGGTCTCTAAATCAACAGCATTTTTTACTCTGTCTTGTCTCTGAAACACACTGTAGCACAATAGGCTAGTATAATGGTGCGAACATCAGCTCTAATGTATTGACTAACACTGATCTTTAGGGAGTTTATTAGTAAGTGCCATAAGGCAAGTCATCTCACGTGTTAAAGAAGCCATTGTTTTTTATTTGGACTAGTGTTGTACATCATTAAATCACTTGGATGGACAATGAAGGAAAATCATGTGCATAAGATATATTGACAATGAAATGGTCGGGTCAGTGCATATTATCATGGTATAATGTATTAATATTCTCGGGCATTTAGAATCTTTAATGTTTCAAAAATGACATCATACCTCTCTGGTAAGGCCACATATTGTACTAATATATTACATTAATTGTATAGTAGTATACATTATGCATTTCTAAATGATATTATTAATGTAGAAAGTAATAATTTACTTGTATGGTTGTGTATAGACGTCGCCACTTGATTTCTTAGTGTGTGTGTGTGTGTGCGCAGGGGAATTAGAATACATTTGATATGGGAATAATGCAGATCTATATCAAAGAAAGGCTGTGGAAGAATCGTGTGCCCTTCAGCACTGCACCACACACACACACACAGTGTCCCTCATATGCTTAATAATAATGTTTTCTTTCTTATATCTCCCAAGATATGAGACAACTCCCTGAGGGAACACACACACACACACACACACACACACATAAAAAAACACTAAGGGCATACCATGATTTGAAGGTGTGTGTGTGTGTGTGTGTGTGAGTGGCCAAAGACCCACACAGGTACAGCATGTTTGTATGTACAGTATATACAGTACAGTATTGTACTGCTGTGTGTGAATATCTGTATCTCTCTGTTAATCAAGTCTATGCAGCAATGCTTTATCCAACTGTTTGTGTGTATGGTCTTGTTTGTGGCTACTGTGTGTGTGTGTGTGTGCCAGCGTGTGTGCGTGTGTGTGTGTGCGTTTGTCCTTTAGCGTTGCTCTGGTTCACCTGAGACACCGGTGGTGCGACTAGAACAGCCATAAATCACACCCAACGTGTGTATGTGTGTGTGTGTATGTGCAATCACACACTGGCAAAACCTCATTCCTGTTCAAATGTAGGTCCTCTAACTACTGTACACATCTCTCTCTCTCTCTCTCTCTCTCTCTCTTGCCCTTGGAATAGGACACCTACATACACCAATGGACACACACACATACTGTAGATACACACTTTATTACACTTAATGACATGTGGACACACATGTTCTTGCAGTTAATGCTGATATTGATGCTGCTTTATTTTCATTAATAAAACATTATTTCACCATGTAATAGTCGAGTAACATTTGCTCTTGTTGAAAACGGATACTGACTGACTGCTACTGACTGGACCACTCAGGTCAATATGCTTTAGTCCAACATTCACAAAGATTTTGGTTACAACCTATTGTGATAGTTTGACCAGATTGGGGAAACTATTCTCCCTCAATTGGCTGACATGATCTTTCGTGGTTGGTTGGCATGTGATCTCTCACAGCATGGTTGCAACATGCTTTAAGTCTGAATATTTGTGTCAGGAATTGTTTTTCGGACTTAAAAGAAGTGCATAGAGAACATTTTCCATTAATTTCAATTCATTTTAATTGTTCTTTGGAGCCCCTAGTAGCTTGTAGAAGCACTATCCACATTCCACCATTCCACATTCGACACGCTATCTGCTCGCCTGTCTGTGGTCCTTTACCCTTTTTTATTCAGGACTGGCTCACTACCTTAACTGCCTGTCTGTCTCTTTTGTTTGTCTGTCTGTCTCTAATGGTATGTGTTTATTGTCTGCATGCTGCCACAAACTGATTTCAGTGGAGATAGGACTCATACTGTTAACATACCTGTCCTCACCACAGAAAGGGAGAGAGAGAATGAGGTAGAGTGAGAGATCCATTCTCCTTATTTCCAAAATGTAGTCTCATAACTATTTATCACCCTGTGGAGATAGAGGGTGAGAGGAGGGGGCTGGATTTAGAATGAATGAGATGGAAAAACAAAATGCAGAGTAGGAGAGAGAGAGAGAGAGAGAGAGAGAGAGAGAGAGAGAGAGAGAGAGAGAGAGAGAGAGAGAGAGAGAGAGAGAGTGTCTGTGGTCTCCTGTAGTGAGCACAGCTGCAAATCGCCTTCAATCACATACAACTCTGCAATATATTATGTGAAACACACACACACGCCCGCGCGTGAGTGCAAATGTGTGTAACACAATCTGTGGATGTGAGTATCTGATATCTGAATGTGTGGAAGAAGAA
The DNA here is from genome assembly GCA_025399855.1 of Forbesichthys papilliferus. Lineage (NCBI taxonomy): Eukaryota > Metazoa > Chordata > Actinopteri > Percopsiformes > Amblyopsidae > Forbesichthys > Forbesichthys papilliferus. Next base: position 4,639 of record JAODOY010005997.1, on the reverse strand, counting down.
GAAGCTGGTGACATGCAAACACACATGCAAACACACATGCACACGCACACACTCACACACACACACGCACTCACACACACACACACAAATAACAATATTACCTGCTGTTGTCGTTCAATACTTAGATTTCTCACTGGGTGTTTTTGAGATATTTTCAGATTTAATGACATATCAGGCATGACTTCATAGATAACTATGTCAATCACATATCCAACAGGTAAAATGAATGCACTGAATATGAAGATTCATCACACATACTATAACTGATTGCTGTTACTGTTGAACACATTACTTATTTTTTGTTGGCATTTGTGGAACATTGTTATCTGAGAGTTTTTGCTTGGTCTCTAATAACCATTTTGTAATGTACATTTGTGTGGGTGTCCGTGTAGACTGCATGCCTATTGGGTCTACCTGTATGTCTAAAGCCTTCTTCCTTTAGCCTCATCATACTGTACCATCCTGATCTCACCAGCTCCAGTTTGTCTTTGAAACTAGTATCAATCTGGACAGGCTTTAACTAGTTGTGTTTGAGTCTGAACCACCAGTGGTTTGGACCAATCAGTTTCACACTGGGAGTAGTCTCAGCCTCCTCCGTCCATCAGCATTACTATGTTCCAGAAGTGAGGACATGTCCTGTATTTACATTGTCAGTTAGCATTGTCAATCACAACTCTGTATCCGTAATTCTGGTGCAACGCTACTGCAGTGCTTTATTTACTCATTTTAAAGGTTTTACGTCCAATTACAAATATTTAGTTAGATGTCGTGCGTGTCAATCAAAACACCTCTCCTGTCAAGAAGACGGATCTTGACTAACTTCGCTTGCGCTGTGTCCCAGACTTTGTGCAAATAAAGGCTGGCTCTGCGAGATACACTGGCAGCTACTGTGGTGATACAATCACCATCAGTTCATCCAGTCACCTGCCAAGTATTTTTTTAAATTGCCTGGCCTTTTCTAAACAGTTTCAATGGACAGCTTCCCAGATGGTTTTGTGTAACAAACCATCTGGCACATCAGGATAATATTCCTTGTCCTATCCAGTATGTAGAGAGCATAAAGGGTGTCATCACTTATAGGACATGCTCCTGTTAGCATTTTTCCCTTATCTTTAACTTTGTTCTTAACTTATCTTAAATTAACATTCATATTTCCAATAGGAAATCGCCAAACTCATATTCATGTAACAAGCTTATAATAGTGGTATGTTCTGGCAAAAATGTATCAGAAACAAAAACTTAAGCCATTATTATTTAACTTACTGCATGTACAGATCTTTTTTGGGCAACTTTTTATAAAACTATGAATGCCAACAGAGACAATGAGCCGTGTGCTTTTCATTAAGCGCTTATTGTATGTCTGGTTGGGGATGGCTTTAAATCAGAATATTTTGGAGCAAATTGGCTGATTAAGAATCAATGTTCCATAAATGGATTCAATTTTAGGAAAGAAATATGTTAATTGTTATTCACTCCAGGTTCCGATAGCTGATTCTAGAGTTTAAATTAACTTTAATTAATTATTGTCTGATGCTCATTAGGTGGTGTCAGTTTGTATGCTAATAGTTCATTTCAGAAATATTACATATTAATTATCTGACCCATAATACTGTATAGTGACTGTTATAGTTCATTCCGATATTAGCTAATTCCTAATGTGACAGTTCCTATGTATATTATTAATTAGCCTAGAATGTGTGTGTTTACAGTTGGGAAGGAAAGTGTTTATGCTGGTGGTGGCGATAACCACTAAACCAGTAAACCTTTCCTCAACACTAGAGGACAAAATAGCTTTCCTCTTTGGGGATCAATAAAGAAGATGAAATTCAAATTTAATATTTCTAGTGCCGCTCTAGAAATGATTTTCTATTGGTTTTGTTATTTTGGTGCATTTATTCACTCGCACAATTCTCTGAAAATGTAATTTATGTTTTGGGGAGTCTGATTTATGCTATCTTTATTGGTAGGGTGCTCAATAAAAACCACTGTTAATAATTGAAGCCTCCCTGTATTGCTTTGTGTGGCTGAGGTTTGGTGTAGCCTACTAGACAGTGGTGGACTAAGACACAGACAGAGAGAGAGAGAGAGAGAGAGAGAGAGAGAGAGAGAGAGAGAGAGAGCATAGGGGAGACACAGGAGAGACAGCAGAGAAACAGTAGGAGACACTCCAACAGCAGAGATAGACGTGTATGAGAGATAACAGACATTATATGAGACTCTCTCTCTCCCTCCCTTACCCTCCTTTTCACTCTCTCTCACATCCACAAGGTGGGCTGAGTAAAGGATCACGGTATTATATAATGAATGTTTTAAATGCACCCATATTTCACACGACGACAGATAATAAAATGTGTGTGTACAGTACATATTTGCACTGCTTTGAATATCTTGGTAATATTTTCAAGAGCATATGCAGTATACAGCACCTCTTTTTTTCATGTGCTCGTGCACAATACCTATTTGTGATATGTATGTTGTTGTATGCAGTCTGACAAAATAATGTTACAGAAATCTACTGGGCATCAGTCTTTATTTATTCATTTATTTATTTGTTTAGGGCCAGCATACTTTTACAGAGCATAATTAAGAACCTCTGGTTATTTAATTGTTTAACTGTTAAAGGTACACTAAATAAGATTTCCCCTCACTCCCCCATGGGTGTAAACATTGGTGTGTATGTTTGTGTTAACTAACTAACTAACTAAACTAAACTAACTGACTGACGTAACATTCATCCAATTCACCGCTCTTGTTATTCCTGTTGGTTTAGGATATTGTGCATTAGAACTTCAAAGTAAGGCTAAATATAAAGTATTGTCATAATATATATTAATCTCATTGCTCAGACTGCCATTTAATACACTTCTCCACTGGCTCCCATTCCCCTCATTGCAATTCAAAAAGACAAGAAATAGATTATCTGGTCAGACTCTCCATTATTGATTTGTATTAATAAGTGATGATCATTGGTGATTTGGGTGGGAGCATCTGTGACTTGACATCACCTCAGACAGAGACAACCCCCATATAATGAGGAAAATAATAGTATATGTAAATAATGTAACATTCATTAGCTGTTGGAATACAGAGCAGAGCAATTTAGTGAGAGGGCAGTCTAGCGGTGAGGGTGTTTGACTCCTAGGAACGAGTACCCTCGATACTCTTTGAGTAAAGCCCTTTTGTTAAAATACATTTGCGATTGCTTTTATTATAAACATCTGGATCGCCAAGCCTCTCTCTATGTAATCTAACAATCATTGCCCAAATGAAAGCATTTTTCAACAGCTAGTTGATAAACAGTCTTCTAATTACCTTAATTCTTTCAGAGAGAGGCATAAAGGTTAATACAGGCCTTAAGGTTGGACTAATTAAAGGTAAAATTATTCACTTGTGTAGGGTGGATCTTAGTTATACATTTCGGCCATCAAGGGGTTGTGATAAACAAAACTGGGTTCATGATAACTAATGTACCGGCATACGATGTCTGTGCCTCATCCAATCATGTGCCTGTAACATTTTTGCTGTTCATATTGATTGAGCCCTCTATTAAAAATATTGATCACTGCTCAATCAGGTATATTGACTAAGCTCCTAACGGACAGCACTTTGGAACAGGGGTTTGTTGTCAGGTCAGGCCAGTTTAGACAGGAACGTTCTACGTTCAGGACACAAATGTCAGAACTGTCCCTTCGAACCAGGTGGAATTTACTGTGTTTTAAACACCACTAACACACACACACACACACACACACACACACACACACACACACACACTGGATAGGCCAGGGGTAAATAGTGGACAACCAATAGAGAATGCTGAAGGTCACTGTAGGATGGGTGAGAAATATTTTACAGGTTACTGTTGGGTACACCAACAAGTTTAACATGTGAACCTGAATGCATAAATGCAAAAAAACAAACTGCCCATTCTCATTATTGTGAACTCTTTTGGCTGCTGCCTTTAGACATGAAGACTTTTATTCAGAACTGTATGAACCCAAATTACATAAATCAATTATTACAGCATGCCCTTATGACACAACACACAGTGAAAACAACAGGTTATCAATTATGTTACACTCTCCTTTGATCTGAAACTAAATTAAAAACAAGACAACAAACAACAATAGCAAAAACATCAGGACATATTTATGATTGTGTGCATATATACTGTACATACTACTATATTTACATACTATTATATGCTACTATGTTTTTATTGTGTATGTGTAAGGCAAGTCTGTCTGAATATTGTGTATGTAATGCAAGCCTATCTGAATATCTGTATGTGTTTGTATTGTATTGTTTATGTGTCGAAATGGGTGTATTTGAGTATAGATCAGATAGTGTGTGTTTGTGCACATGCCTGTGTTTTTTGTTTGGGCATATGTGCGAACTAGTTCATCCCCAGGCCTTTTTCCCATTTTTTTCCTTGCAAAAGCATTCCCTTTCATTTGTAAGGTTTTATGCAGTTCTGAACAAGCTTATTTTGGTATTAAAATGTAGATTACCCATGTGAGATTCCAATTCAGGTTTAATATTCCATGTGGATGACACTGCATATCCATCCATCCATCCATCTTCTCCCGCTTATCCGGAGTCGGGTCGCGGGGGCAGCAGCTTCAGCAAAGGACCCCAA
>JAODOY010005996.1:0-31656 GCA_025399855.1 Forbesichthys papilliferus | reverse complement strand
ATATATATTAATAAGCGTGTGTGTATGTGTGTGACACACACACACATACACGCACGCATGCACGCAAGCACGCGTGCGTTCATCTCTCCATCATCTTCCCGTTATGCACTGTACACTGACCTCTAGTAAAACTATTCCGGAAGCTACAGTAAATTACCTCCCAGCAATGGAATGCTCATCAGCCGTCTATTCATTCAGGCTGCCCACCAGATGTAGCCCTCCTCCGCCACCCCTCAGGCATCTCTCTGGCAGGTCCACCGCTGCCAGCCCGCTGCACAGTTTGCATCTGACTTTGTCAAAGTTGCCCGCATTAGATTTGAAGGAATATGTCATCGGAATAAAAGACACGGGGGAGGAGGGGTGGGGGCAAAGTAATCAGGGGAGCTGAAAAGCGTGAAAGTACCATTACTCATAATGCCATACACACGCAGCAAAGATAAATGACTGCAATCCAATGGGAGCCCACTAATATTGGACCCAGTTAGGCGGAGAGGAAGAGGAAAGCCGTCCCGGCACGCACAGCTTAGCATTGTTTAAAATAAAGGCTACACTGGCAACTAATGTGGAAACTGCAGGAGCTGGTGTCTGAAGCGGCAAACCCTCATGAAAGACATGGGTTCTATTTGTCAAGGTCAAAAGTTACAATGTTACAATGTATAGCATAGTAAGGCATGTTGATGTTCTGTCTATATAAAACCATTCATAATAATATAATATTTACTAATTATTAATTAACCCTGTTAAGCTTACATTTCCAGCATTCAGCAGATGCCTTTATCCAATGTGACTTACATTTTGTATATTTGTCAATAGCTGAATATGCCTTACACCATTTATTCTGTTACAACGATGATGTGAGCAGTCATCCAGGCTATCTTACTTACTTATATGGTACACACTTCACACACCTGCGCAGATGTGGTTCATACAAACACAATCACAGTGTACCCATAACATCTCTGTAACCCAGACTCCAGCCATTGATTCAGAGCCACTTTCTGTCATATGAGCTACAGTGTCACACTGCTGTGCTGAGGCTGTGCCAATGTGTATTCATCTCATGATTTATGACAAACATCACCCACTTGTAAATGTCTTGTAAGACACGACTCGCCGAATCCTCTCCTAGTATGGGACTAGTATCTGGATCATTTTTCTGACAATATAAACACACACACACGCACGCACACGCACATGCACGCCCGCGCACACACACACACGCGCACTCTGTTATTTGGTGCAGACAAGCTGTGGACATTTTCAGCAGTTCAGGTGCACTTACAGTATATTCTAAACATATATATTATGTTATAAATGTGTGCAAAATGTGTCTATCACAGCGCCATCATGTGGTCATTTTGAAACGTAATTATGGAATATGTAAAGTGCCTCTGTGTGACTTCCTACCACTAGATGTCACACTAAGCGCATCTCAAACTAAAACAATTATGGTCCACAAACAAGCACTAACATGCACCAATAGGGAATGGGGGGCAGATATAAAAGAGCAGAAGAGAAGAGCTCAGATTAGTGTTTATTGTTTATAGAAATACATTTTGTTACAGTTTGCACAATAATTGATTTATTTATCCTATGCTAAATAAAATGCTATATGCCAGTGTTGGTTCTTTAGTAGTAGTTGGTTCTTTAGTAGACATGCTAAAATAATTTATACTTTTTTTTTTTAAAATAATACAATCTTTTATTTGTAGGTGTTTGTAATTATTTCAGTGACCCAACATTCCACACTGCAGGAGGCAACACAAAAAACAAGTATGAAAACATGTTGCATCATGCAGCAACAAACAAAAACTATTAGAAAAGATGCTAACCCGCTAAGTAGGTCTAGCCTTTGAATTAAAGTTCGTGTGTTTGTTTGTTTGTTTGAGGGTGAGAAGCAGAAATGCTATTAACCCCCCAGTGAACCCACAAGGGTAAGCAACTGGCATCAGCCAGGGACACAAGATGGCACTTGGCCCATCTCTCTCTCTCTTTCTCTCTCTCTCTCTCTCTCTCTCTCTCTCTCTCTCTCTCTCTCTCTCTCTCTCTCTCTCATCAGCATATTCAAATGTGTTGTATTTAAAAAATAAAACTCACTCATGAACACGCAGCCATCCAGCATGTAACACATGTTAAACAATGTTTAAACTACTATCTATTTGCTTTGACAGGGTTTTAGTTTTTTTTTTTTTCATTTCTGAAATTTGACCTGGACCCTTGTAAAAGCAATGTTATGAATAGTTAATGTTATAGTGTTTGTTGCCATCTAGTGGGGGTGTAAGATTGTAGTTACTGGACAGTACTGCAGTGGCTTGTATATTCAAGCCAATTATGGTGAAATAATGCATGCATTTTCAAAATGAATCATATGTTAATGAGTGCACTTATTTAGTTTACACACAAACACAGACAGCATATATGTATGCAAGCGTAATGAATGGTCACAGCTTACACTTAAAAGCATTGCGATATATGACTATATAAATAATTATGAGCTAATTCATTTTATGAGGGCATTGGGTTGGGTTGTTGGTGTAAAGCATGTTTTATTTTATTTTATTTTATTGTATTATTTTGTAGTGTATACAAGTTGTTTCATGTGTGTGTGCACGCGTGTGTGCGTGTGTCACTGTCTGGGATTTATCATCAGTTGGGTGTGCCCTCTGCAGTATGCCTAGCCCTGTCCGTCTGCACTGCAGTACTTAGTGTGTGTGTGTGTGTGTGTGTGCGCGCGCACACCAATGCACATGCAGGTACAAATGCTTCTCTGTGTGTAAATGTATATGTAATGTAATGTACAGTATAATGTGTATGTCTGTCTGTCTGTCTGTCTGAGCAGTTCACTATGAGGCAAAGTGCTCAGCACAGGAAAATATCGTATCCATTATTGATGTGTCTCTGAGCTGCAGTCACAAGTCACTTCAGTGCAGTGCAGTGCAAAATGAGCCTGCAGTGGTTTAAATGAATAGCCATGGCAGCCTGCCTTAGCTACAGCATAGCCCCTACATGCTGTTTGCTCTACACACAGCTTACAACTGAGCGGCTAAATAATTCATGCAACTCCTAAAGGGCATTTTCGCCTCCTGCTTCGCCATCTATTGAATGCAGTTTTAATGCCTTCACATCCGTTAATTGCTTTCAGCATTGCCATGACAGCCAACAGCAAAGTTGATTTAATACAGGCGCCTACTATACTGTAGCCTGTCAGTAATTGCTGCGTTGTCGTTTTGGTTCCTGTCGCGGTAGAATTGGCCCGAGAGTTGGATTTCTCCGTGGAGGAGATCAACCACATCAGAGTGGAGAACTCCAACTCCCTGATGGCACAGAGCTTCACGCTGCTAAAGAAATGGGTGCACAGGGACGGTAAACATGCCACAAGTAAGTACTGTGTGCTAGCAACCGAGCATCTGCTGTGACCTCACCTTCATCGCTTCTTATCAGGTCATTAACGAGTGCAGCGTCTGTGGCCACACTTTAATCACCTGTATACATACTGTACTAGGACTGGGGTGTTGCCAAGGATACCAGGAATAATAAATAATAATAATAATAATAATAAATAAATAATACCACCTGAGCAATATGTACATCAATATACTGATAACTCAGCAGAATTGATAACTCACACAAATTAAGTCAAAACTATTTCATTAAATATTTCCATTCCAATGTATTATATTGTTATTTGCATTGCACACTGTCACTGAACTGAAATGTAGATGCCATCACATCATATGAAAATAACTTGCATATTATTACAGTACTGTATATCACACCAGCCTACTAACTCTGACGTCTACAGGATATGAAGGACATTTTTAATCTCTAAAACATGAATCGATTCTTTCTTAATTTAGGATTTTTATTCTATGTCTTGATCTGAATATTTTCCTTTTGCTTAAGTAAAAAATGTCTTCTAGCCCTTTAAAGTTGAAAACATTTTTTACAATACAGTATCGTAAAGAACCGTATTGCGATATATATTCTTTTTGCTATTTCACCATAGCCCTATGTGATATCAGCAGTTTATTTATTAATTGCTGACATTTATTTCAAAAGGAATTGTTGCTCATGAAAATGTTTTGGTCAAATTATTAAGTTTTCAAATGTTTTATGTTTAAACAAAATGTCTATTTCTCAGCACTGGAATGCCACAATTGCTATACTATACATTCCCTTAATCTCCATGTTTTCCCCCTCCCTCCTTGTCTCTCTTTCTCACTCCATAGCGGACGCCTTAACCGCCGTGCTGACTAAGATCAATCGGTTGGATATTGTGACTTTGCTGGAAGGGCCCATATTTGACTATGGTAACATTTCAGGCACACGGTGTTTTGCCGATGATAACGCAGTATTCCTGGATCAGTCCGATGGTAAAGTGTAGCCCCACCTTAGCTGAACTTTCTCAATCTCTCTTTCAGTCTATTCCTTCACCATTCTTTACCTTCTCTCTCAGCCAGATAGACAGACTCGTCTGTGTGCACAAATACAGAACCAAAATGAAGCCTGGTCACATGAGATCATGCTAAGAATTCAACTGTAACAGAGTTAATGCCACCAGCATGCTATGCTAGGACCGGCAGAAAAAAGCAAAAAAAAAGCACTATTAGATGAAATCCCTGTTTATCATTTTATTTGTCAGCCTGCTTGGTTTCCTAACGTGCAGCAGTGCAGCATTTGTAGCAGCCAATGTCTGCCCCATACTACACCCAAGATATTTTGGTTATGGCCAACATATTATGAATGGGATACACAGTAGGATAACCTGTACAGTATGGGGGCATGAGACCTTTGGAAAAAGTATGTGTGACTGTATTTCTCTGCGTTAAATAAACAATCGCATGATGCTTCCGCATATGTAAGGCTGTAATGAACCAAGACTTGGCCTATCACATATTTTAGTTTTGATCATATTTTAGATGATAGCATTATTATATACATAATATTTCACAAAAGGCATGACCGCTTGTAACAGTAAATGCCTCTATTTTCTCTCTCTCTTTGTCTTTCACAATATGCTATACTAAAACTATTCCATGCTTATGATAGATCCAGTGAGGCCCACTTCAGACTTTGTATATATATTTGTATGCTCTTGTGTTAAATTTAATATTTTTAATTTAATATTTCATGGGGTGGCACCTATCAGTAACTATCAATAATTGGGAGACAGTGCTTCAGATTAACTTCGTTCCAAAGTCTAACCTGTTCATTATTATCAAAAATTGTCCCTATACTGTAGAACATCTCATGCACATGTACACATCCCTGAAACGGGCCTCATTGTGACATTATGGTTGTGGTTTTAGAATGCATCTTAACACTAAAATAATTTCAAAGATTCTATCGATCTTTGTGCTACGATGTAAAAATGAAATCCAGCCTGACCTTTTGACAGATAGACAGATACTGTAGAGCCCAAGGTAGCATGGCTATGGCTTTGTGTCAGTGGCTGCCTGTTTTATTGCCGTTAGAACATTTCAGTAGGCCTACACCTACTCTCTTTAAAGGGATATCGCATTTTGAATACATCAGTGAGTACAGTTTGGGCCACCATTTATATACCACTATATTCATATATAGCAGTGTTGTTTTTGTGCTAATTGCGCATTAAAGGTGAAGTAAGTTATTTTAAGCGACTACGCTTTTGGTCAAATTCAAGGAATATCTCCTCACAGTAAGCTAGCTTTAAGTGCTTTGTTTGCACTGAAAAGAAATACGGTGTTTCAGCACAGCCCTGACTGTGAATGAACACATAAACAAAGTGTGGTGCAGACCGCACCACAAAACACTGTCCCGGTCTTTGCAATGCTCATCAAATGTGTGTTTGGAGGGGGGAGCGAGCTTCTGAAGGAGCACCCATATGGCACTGAAGGGAGAGGTGTTTTTGTTTTGATGCGTTCCATCTCTCTCCAGCATTGCTTACTCCACCTTTAATAGCAACAGGTTGTATACTGTCCCAAATGCTCACAGATGTCGTAACAACAAACGGCAGTGTCTTTAAAAAGTGTATAGTGTTGCTTCTGTCCCATTGCTGTTAGTACAAGTACCTGGCATCTCCTGGTGTGTCTGAGCCTCCCTGCCACAACGCTGCACCGCCGCGCCTTCCTTCTCTTGCTTTGAGATCAGCCGACTCCTGCCTCTCTCCTCTCATTCTTACTGGGTGGCTTAGTCCCAGATTAACATGGTCCTGGCCTACTAACCAGCTGCTAACCTGCAAACTGCTACAGCTTGTCGCACTGTACGGACTGGACTGGACTGGGCTGTCTGTCGCTCTCGATCATCCCAAGCTAGCTAACTAGCTAACTGACAGTTAGCTAGCTAACAGCATCTGTTATTGTGGAGATGCTATGCTTATTATTATCTACCACAGCTTGTACTACAAAAATGCCTATTTGGAAAGGGGGACAAGATGCTAATTGTCTTACCTAACAAGCATACTGCATTGTGCTTGTTAGCTTTTGTTTTATCACTGCTAAGGCGCTTTAGCATTTACAGTAGCAGCCCTCGAGCCATCCCCCACCCCCCATAGCCAGCCGCTTCCGTTAAATGTAGTAATTGCTGAAACAAATGACTCTGGGATGGTTACATCTCTCTGTTATTTGAATGGCCTCGATACACATCTACAAAGTCTATATCACAGAGAAGTTATTTGCTATTTAATGCGTAGCATTTTAATGGACACCTCCTCTCCAATATGTGCCAGCACATGTTGCTGGTAGCGGCTCAAACACTATAGGACCTCTTTGTGCATCCCGTGTTGTCGCAGATGCCGATCCTAACCCGCCTCATCTTTACTGGGCTGATACTGGGCTGAAACTGGCCTCATACTGGGCTGGGCTAAACTAATCAGCAGGCTGGCTAGTGATGATTGCAGGGTTTTAATGGCATTTGTGAGCATTCAGAACCTCTAGTGTGACACGTTGGCTCATCTGCAGCTTCCAAGTCATCCAGCACCCATCACTAACCATCTGTGTGTGTGTGTGTGTGTGGTGTGTCCTGTCTGTCTAACAGCTGTGCTCTGCTGTGTGCCCATCATGTCTGCTGTGAGCTGTGCTGGTTGTAATTGCTCCACAGCCTCACAGGTCCCTCCAAATCCCCCTCAGAACCCCCAAATGTCCCTCATAGACCCCCTCCGAACCCTCAAATGTCTCTCCAAGTCCCCCTCTGAACCCCCAAATGTCCCCCCAAGACCCCCAATGAACCCCCAAATGTCCCTCTCAATCCCCCTCTGAACACCCAAATGTCCCTCCCAGACCCCCTCCGAATCCCCAAATGTCTTTCTAAATCCCCCTCCGAACCCCCAAATGTCCCTTCCAGACCTCTTCTGAACCCCCAATGTCCCTCCCAGACCCCCTCTGACTCTCCAAATGTCTCTCCCAGTCCCCCTCCAAACCCCCAAATGTCCCTTCTGGCAGGACTGTTTGGTCCCTGAAGTCTACAACAAGATGCCTATTGGCTAATACTCAAAGACAATTCAAAGTCAGTCCAGTAGCATTTGAATATTTGAGCTCTAACTGGTCCACATTGTGTTGTGTTAACATGATTAGCCATTGGCTACCTTTGGCCACGTTCCCTCATTTATCTAGTTTTGTGTGCCAAACCAGCGTTACCAGTATAGTTCAGCTGTCCTTTGTTTCCATCTGTGCTGTTTCCATCTCTGTCCACTTGCTCGTGTCGTGTGTCGTGTCTAGTGAGCAGTCCTGCTTCAGAACTCACACCGCAGGCTGTAATGTAACAAGTAGGCCAAATCACACCAGGTCTCCCTCACGGAGAAACGACTGGAAGCCAGTGTGTGTGACTTCTGAACGGTGGCTAGCAACCTTATCAGATTGTGTCTAGTCAAGTGTCTCCACCCATCTCACCCCTCCTCTCTGTGCCTCCCCCTTCCCTCCATCTCTCCTTCCCTCCCTCCCCACACCTCTCCTCACCTCGCCCCTCCTCTGTTCTCCCCCTCCGCCATCCACCCATCGGCCCCTTCATCCAGGTAACCACAGTATAGACATGGAGCTGCAGACCCCCACAGGGCTGAAGTATGAGCCCCCGACCCCGCTGCTCTCCACCGACTACTTCTTTAGCGAGAGCGATGCGGCCACAGCCCAGTCCCCCGGACTGGCCTCCCCGGCCAGGCCCAGCAACCTGTCCCTGACCCAGACCGTGCCCAGCAGCGAGGCCAGGCCCAGCGAGGCCAGGCCCAGCGACCTGACCCTGACCCAGACCCAGACCACGTCCAGCATCGAGCCAGTCACCGCAGCCCGTCAGCCGCCCAGCGCGGTGCCAGAGGACAGCAGCGTAGGAGGGAAGGGCAGCCTGCGGCGTCATTACGTCCAGGAGGAGGCGGCAACAGCGACGGCGGCGGTGGCTCGCGAGGGTCCGGATAACTTGAGGAGAGCGGGGACGGAGAGCGCGGGGGGGCCGCAGGGGCATGCCCAGGGCTTAGAGGAAAGAGGGGAGGAGGGGGAGGAGGGGGAGGAGATGACGGAGGAGCAGCTGAGGAACCTGCTGCAGGCGATCCAGCTGGAGGGAGGCTCAGACGACGAGGAGATGACCCAGGAGAGGGTGAACGACATCCTCAGCCAAGTGCGGCAGGCCGAACAAGACTTGTGTTCAGTTCCAGCACGGAGCGCCGACACGCCCGCCGGACCAGACCCCGACACGCCAGACCCCCGAGAGCAGAGGTGGGCTTGCTTTTATCATAGTAGTCTGTCTGTCGGTAGTCTGTCCAGGTAGACACTTTAATCTGTATTCACTGATCAATTAAACAGTGCAAAGGCAAGGAGTTCAGTTTAGACTTCTACATGTTGTCAGTTAGTTCATCTGTTCTGGAGGGACATTGTTTTTGTATCTAAATCTACTAGTCACATATATTTATTACATATAGTTATTTTCCTTTTACATTATACTGTACACGTCCAGTTCTATTCTGCTAGCATGACTGTATGGCCGGTCTAATGTCAGTGCTTTGCTCCGCTCAGCCCTGCCACACACAACGGGAGCCACGCTGACCCTTCAGACGGACGTCGGGAGCAGGGCGGCCAGAGGTCGGGGTCCCAGGAGGACAGCAGCACAGTGGGGCCCAGCGGAGGAGCGAGGGGGGAGGAGGCCAAGGAGCAGGGAAGGGACACGTCCCAGCATGAAAGCCAGGTGAGAGACCCTGCTCCCAGACTGGAATATGTACCTGGGAGGTGTTTTTCTACTATAATAATAATAATAATAATAATAATAATAGTAATAGTAGCCAGTGTGGTCCTGTTTAGTTTCAGTTTGAATTGAAGATAAACCATCACACACACACAGACACACAAGCGCGCACACGCACACACACACACACACACACACACACACACAGGTATTAACGATGTATTGGTGCTGGGCTGCCTCCACCAGGGGCTTGGTAGAGATAAGCAGTCCAGTTCAGATGACGAGACCACTATCACTACCAAGGTGTACCGCAGACGGTTAATACTCAAGGTACCTGGCCTGGTGTGCGTGCCTGACACCCCCAGGGTGTGTGCGTGGATGGGGAATAGTTGTACCGTTGGCGTGCGCCTGAGTGCGGTTTGCTTTAGCATGATGCATCAGTCGCTCTTGCAGCAGCGCTTGTTGTTTAACTAGCTCTCTAGTGGAGTGTCTTTCTGGTTTAGACTGACTGGCATGGCTGTGTGTGGATGTGTACTGTACCGGCAGCTATGTAGTATTGCCTGCTGGCCAAGAAACATTTGCAGACGAACAGTAAATCTTACTTAAAAGTGAAGTAAACCTTGCTGGAGAAAGGTTGTTGATATTTGAGCTCAACATCAAAACAAATACACTTGTCTGTTCAAGTGCTCTCTCAGAAGCTCCACCCAGCAAGGGTGGAATACTGTTGTGTGGTGTGTTCCCATATACAGAGCCAGGGCTGTGCAGGAACACTGGAATATGTTTCAGGTCGCACACAGAATAGACAGCTGTACCGCGAGGAGATATTCACTGAATGTGACAAAAAAGTTTATTGGATTTTAATTGATATGTCTTTAACTGTATGTGACACGGGATAAAAGTTCAAATACAACAATGCTGCCTTGCAAAGCACTTGGCTTATTAGCAGATATATACATATATTATATATATATATATATTCCTTGCCTGGTGTATCCAGACATAAAATGAACTTGATGAATAGGGTGTGGACAGTTGGTGCATCCTAGTGGGCATAGACCAATTGGAGCAGCCTTATCAGCTATTGCAAGCTAAATGTAAGATAATACACTTTTTCTCAAATTAACCAAATACCACGTAGTGATATTGTTTTGATTTTAACTCAGTTAGCAAGCGTTCTCGATAATTAATGACTAACCCATGTTTTAGTTAACATTGCTACGGTTATTGTATTACTTAATATATCTCTAGACTTTAGTGTCATTGCACTTAGCCGCTCCCACTGGTCTATGATTGGTCCACCATCCAGAGTGGCTGTGCTAACACTAAAGCGACCAAGGTGTCCAGACTCCAGACTATAATCTCCAGACTATAATCTCAGGGAAAATTTTACTGAGAGCAATAGTCGGGCGGAGTGAGTCTAATATAAATTAGAGCATTGTAGATGTAAAGGTTGCTGGATCAACAAGAAAGTTAAGCTGGGTTTAAATATGCTTCTGTACAAATGAACCCTTGTATAAGCTTATGTGGTTCTGATAACCAACATTGAGTATTGAGCGTACTAATACTGAATTATTTGCTTGACATTACTTTGAAATGGGCAAAAGATCAGGTCTCTGTCAATAGCAGTGTGGTTTTAAAAGTGCAAATTTCAAAGTGTAATGCTTTGTACTACAATATGTTCTTCCTGAATTTGTATTAACATTTTATTGTTGCCTAATTTTTAACACATTTGATTGTGTATATATTATAAAAGACACTAAACACAAGGTTTGCTTAAATGCTTAGGTCTAATGTACTAATGTTTTTGATCCTTGCAAGCCATATTAACTTGAGGAGTGAGCCTGTCTTGTAATAGCGTTCAGACTGGGTCTACTGAAATTGTCAAATAACTTTTGTTCTCAACCCCCAAGCTGTAAATTAAATATTAAAATACTATATATAAATGTGTCATTGGTCTTAACCCCCACAATTTTTTAGATGATTGATTTGTGTAATAGGACACCAATCTGTTCAAGCAAGCAGGCTGACATCTATATGTTGCTATTTCTATGTTGCTGTGTTTATAGTTTCTGTTTATCGTGATTGTTGTTTTTTCACTAAACATAATCTAACGCCAGCCACTAATCATGATTATCACCTCCTCTCTACCCATCACTTCACCTCCTCATCCCTCCACCACGGCCCGTCTTTCACAGGGGGAGCAGGCCAGAAACATCCCCGGGGAGTCTGTGACGGAGGAGCAGTTCACAGATGAAGATGGAAACCTGGTCACAAGAAAAGTAGCCATCTTCATTTTGTCATGTTTAACCATAACCTCATCCTCATCCTCATCTTACACAACCCTGCAGTCAAACACCAGCATTATGAAATAATGGCATTACATTGAGCCCAGGTGTGCTATGTTATGGTATGAAAATTCAGATTTGAATTAAATGTAATAGAATACGCACAATCGGATATTTTATAAATGGTGCGGTTTAATTGCAACGGTTCTTTTAATTTAATTATTCGAGCCCTCTCATACAGTAGCAGTATGTGACAAATATTTACACACACGTTTACCACACACACAAACACACACATCCTCAGGTTTCCCCACACTGACTTCCCCCTGCCACGCCTCTATAACGCCACCTACAGGTGATCAGGAAGGTGGTCCGCCGCGTGGTCACCTCTGAGGAGAGGCTAGGCGCAGGCAGGAACGAGATGGTCACAGGAGGAGCAAAAGGGGGTGTTGGTGTTGGTGGTGATGGTGGTGGGGGTCTAGCTACAATTGGAGCCAGCACCTCCTCCTCCTCTGGGGGTGGAGCGAAGGCCAAGAAGAAGGGGAAGCGCTCCCGTCAAGTCCAGAGGGCAGAGGAGCAGCGGAAGGAGGTTAAGCCCTAATCAGCACCCATCCCAGGGTGCTGATGTACACCGCGGCTCATGGGTCACGGAACACGGCTTTCCCAACTCCTTTGGCACGAGATTGTACTGTGGATCAGAACTCATTTTAGGCTACACGGTTGAAACCATTGTGACAGAAAACAAGTCACTCTAGCTATATTAGGCTCACGCTGACCCCTACCCCTCCACCCTTCTCCCACCCACACTTGTGTGTAGAACTGCTTGAAAAGGTTGGGGCAGAAATGTGGGGCTCTGTGGGGTTATATATGACCTACTGTAGGTCATCTATCTACTATGCAGTGTTACCAATAGTAACACACCATGAAACTGAGTCAATAACAGTGCCGAGAGTCTTTTTTTGGGGAAACCGTGTGTGACCTTATACAAGAGATCCACACTAGCGTGTTACAGTAGACAGTGATGCAATATCTATTTGTCTTTTTCTGTAATACATCAAATACAACACAGGCACAGGATTTGACCTATAAGGTGCCTAAGATGATAGCCTAGGAATCCAGGCAGCATTATGCCTTTGAGCCTAGCTATAACATGTTGCAGAGCAGTGTTCACGTTAGCTGTACTGGATGCTGTCGCGCTGGTGTGGACGGGTATAGCCAGCCATGTGGCATGTGGAATGCTGTGGCATGTATGACCAGTGCCACACAACCAGCTGGTGTGTTTTGAAATCATGGACTGTTTTGCAGTTTGTGTGCGTGTGCGTGTGTGTGTGTGTGTGTGTATCCTATGCTGCAGTCCATTAACATGTGGCTAGATAGCAGAAATAACATTTTCTCTCTCCTTTAACTAATTTCTTTCCCAGCACGTCCTATAATGATAAAAGGGAAAAGTTAGTTTGGTAAAACGAATTTTCCTTATCAGCTTCGACAATGTTGCCTGCCACCTTCCAAGCGAGATGCTACTTGCTGTGATTTATAATAAACCGAGGCCTCCCCTCGCCGAAGCACCAAACTAATTGTTTTTCATTCTTCCTCTTTCTCAGTTTCAACTCCTAGCTGTCTCTGTCTCTCTCTCTACTGTTTGTGCTTACTCTTAACCTCTCTCTCTCCTACCCCACAGTCTGGAGAAGGAGCCAAGGTAAAACATGGGAAGAAGAAAAGCCAGTCGTAACAGATGGTGTGCTGACTTGACAGGTTTGTGGCTATAGCTGGTGCTGGCTCTGCTTTTTGTGAAGTTACTGAGACAATAGACCTGGGAAATAGTAAGTTGATTTTGGACGCCCTTGTCCAAATAAATATCTCTGTTTATTTGTGTTTCCTTGTGAGAAAAATGAATCACTCCAGCGCATATAAAATAAATATAACATGTCACTTAAATTACTCAGCGGCAAATTAAAAAAAAACCATGTAAAATCAATGATAGCAACTTACATTAGCGAGCAGTTATGTCGGTCGGTATTAGTTTTACAGTATGACCAAAAACCGATGTAAACGGTGATATAAACTTACTGTCTGTCAATGTTGGATGCTTTTAAATAAATAATTGTTAAATAATAGCTTTGCCCTCATGTTCTAAATGCAGATAAATATGGAGTCAGAGTTGCTTAGTATTATTTAATATCATTGCAAATTCATTATGCTAAATGTCTATTGATTGCTTAACAAAAACATAAAGCTTTGAACTGAAATTGTCACATTTATTTCATCTTACAGGTCGGACATCTGTCAATTCATATACACCGGGAAGAAAAATCTTACTGGAATCCCTTGAAACGGGAAGAGCTTTCTCAATCAGCCATAATGTGTCTGAAGCATTCACTTAAAATGCATGATTTTTTTCAGCCAAACAAAACATAAGAAAACGTTTTATTTCGCATGAGCATGTCACCAAACTCACTCACTGTCGAAGTAGGAAATGCCACCTACTCAAACGTGAGCTGGGACTAGTTTATCGTTGATAAATGACAACAGTAGCCACACCCCCTCCGAAGGCATTCGTGACCAAAGACGGCCATAAATGGGAAAATGTGTATCGTTGACAGATGAGGAAAACTTTTTAATCACACTCTCAGACACTTGCCTATATATTTTTTCTTCCTGGACCCATGGCATTGGGGTGTACAATGTGGTTATTTTTCTTAAAACTTAAATAAAATAATAAATGGATGAGTTGTTGTATATAATGACAATGTATAAAAAATAAATACAAAAAACAGTAGCTTCACAGATTGTTTATGCACTGGTTAACTTTAGCTTGCTGGGAGGATTTGCTCATTTTAAAATGAAAGGCCAACATGTTTCACTCTGGAATATGTTTGTGTGTATGACCTCACCTTACATGTTCTTGTGGAATGCTTTAGAATCGGTTTTGCAAAAAATTACAAACAAAATACATTTTGCTTGATTTTAACCAAGGACATTTGTTAACGCCAATTGCTCTTCTATAAACCTGTGGACATTGTCTGGACATTTTTTTTCTTCATGGTAGTAATATTTTGCTGCATGTAATTTCACTTTTATTTGATTGATTTTCTTCCTCCCCTAATGCCAAACACTGTATTATGAATAGAGAGAGCTTGATGGTACTGTGTCTCAGATTAATCCAACTATTTGTCACGTTATTTTGACCTCTTTCTTTCTATTTTTTACAAGTACACTGCATTTGAGTGACAGAATATCACAGCATCTTTATTAGAGGGTAGACTAAGCATTCTTGCGCGCTAATATACCACATACTGTATAATCTGTAGACTGGCACATTGTGTGTGTTCCAAAGTGCTACCAGCCCCACACGTGTAACAGCAAATAAGATGTCTTTCTGTAAGCCCAAGTAATCATTTACTAGAAGCGTATAGGACCAGTCTTATGGGTCTGCTGTGGTTTAAATGGGGACTGGTTTTAATTTGGGTTTTTGGATGACTATCTTTTAGTTTTTATCTCCACAATAACAGACGACCTGATTAGTTTTTAATCCTGTGGGCCAGAACTAAAACCTTTTTCAGTGGTTAATAGATAAATGGTGAGAAGGGTTTACAATGTCAGATTTGCTGTTCCTGTGTACATTGTTGCAGTCTTTTTTCATAAAGTCTTTAACAAAGATTCATTGGTGATGATAGATCTGGTATTAACATGTATGAAGAACCCACATAGCCTACACTGGACGATCCAAGTAATTATTTAAGCAGAAAATAAATTGTGTTTAAACTTAACTTCAGTGACTTCATCTATACTTCTTGAATGTCTTGCAATGCTAATTGTCAGATTATTGGATAATCAATCTAAAATGCAGGAAGTTATTAATACAGCCTACTATCTGTAATAGTGTATATACTACATGCCAGCAGTTGGTATCAAGAGGAGTCTTTGGAATTTACAACATGCAGGGTAAACTCTATTTACAGCTGGTGTCATATAATGCTATCAATTTCAATCGAGTTTAACATAAATGTTAGTTGCAGAAAAGTATACAATATGTGGAGCCACTAGTGTGGTTTACAGTGGCCTTGTGTGTGACAGCGTTGAGCCTAACTTCTCTGATGGCTTTGTAAATTATGTGGACTTGAAATGGCAGGTGCATTGACCACTACTTCCACTTGGGTGAATAAGCAAAATGCTTATCTCTCCTGCATTATTGTGGACAAAACACAAAAGTTTATGTATAAAAACATGTTTAGTGTAATTTATTTCAGACAACCTATGCAAAAGAAATTGTGGTAACATTGTCATTATCTTGGTAAAATGCTCAATTTGATTCCACATCAATTTACTTCATACAGTTTACAGGCTACTTATTGCATACATGTATATGTATCCAAATGTTAGACCAACTCAATAATACAAATCCTGAATATGTAGGCTACATTAGGCTAATGTGGGTTTTACCACTTCTGTCCACTGAGTGGCAGAGCACATCAACAATGAACTTGAAAAATACAGCATTGTATTTGCATTAATAAATCTAACAAAAAATGTATAATAATCTGAAACGTTATGTACAGTAAAATGCTCATATTTCCTTGCTCATCTTTCTAGGTTGCAGGTACATAAACTGCAGTGCGTTATAGTCAAATATTGGATGTTCAGGTCAGTCCAGGCCAGGCAGCCGTATACGTACATGGAGTACGCGTACAGCAAGTCTAATGACGTCTGGATCAGTGTCATCAGTATAGTCAGAGTAAAGGCCATGGCTTAGCACTCAGTTAATCATTAGAATTGACTCATTTTTTTGTTATGTCCAAATAATACATTTAGTTTGCAAAATTCTTAATGTTTGTGTGTGGGTTTGAGATTTAAAGGGGGGATTATTTTATTGTGGGATTATTTGTTAATTGTGTATTTCTAGAATGCAATTTTACTACAACACAATTGAATTTCAGTGTACAAAACAGAGTATTAAGGTTCTATTTGGAGATTTTTTAATTTAATCATATCTCTATCGTGAACGGTCTCACCATTAAATACTATACCATAAACAATGATAATTGTAGGTTTATATTGTAGACCTGGAATATATGTATAACAATATACTGTATTATTCCCACCTACAATATAGTTGTTGGCTGTGGGCACTAGGCTTAAGTTTATTTATAGGTTCACCCGCTACTCATGAATGTGAATAAATAATACATATGCATATGATTCATCGTGTATGTATTAGAAGAAAATCGTTTGATATATACTTATTTGTGCCATTTTTCATATAATTATCTGCATAATGATTCTATTATCTACCTATAGGTAATCTAGAAGTCACTGGTTTGAACCCTGATAACTCCTAACTAAATGGTTAGGTGTCCATGATCAAGACACCTAACCCTATGCTCCAGGTATAAGGTGACACTTTGCATGGCTGTCACCACCATGTACAGCAGGGGTGGCCAACCCTGGTCCTGGAGAGCCGCAGCCCTGCATGTTTTAGATGTCTCCCTGCGCCAACACACCTGATTCTAATGAATGGGTCGCTATCAGGCTTTTAATGACCTATTCAGTTGAATCAGGTGTGTTTGAGCAGGGAGACATCTAAAACATGCAGGGCTGCGGCTCTCCAGGACCAGGGTTGGCCACCCCTGATGTACAGTATATGCCATGTATATGAATGAATGTGTGAATGTGAAGCAATACTGTAAAGTACTTTGAGTGGCTGGAGGGTTGGAAAAGCACTATACTAATGCAGTTTACAATTGATCTAATATTTCAATTAAACCTGCAGAGTGATGACAAATGTTATGCAGTACTTAGCCAATGAGTAATTGAGTAGGCTAATTGAAAGTCAATGAATACATTATAATCAATATAAAGACTTTAAACGTGAACCAGTTTAATAACATCATATAACATTTAATAACATTTCAAGCTGTTTTTTTACAAAATTGAGCACAATTCAACATACTGTACAAAAATATCCTAAAAAATACACAAGAACACATCAAAGGGAGCCTGAGGCTGGTCTCTCTAATGTGATGTAGCAAAACAACAGCATGGATACATTCTCCTCCCATACCCTTGTGTTAATCCAGTCCAGCCTGGGATTATACAGCACACCATTTACCTAATACTGTGACACCAATCTATAATAAGAGCCTATGAAGTGCAGAGGTGGAAAAGCCTGACTTTAGAAAGTAAAAGGTCAAGGCCAGGCTTACCATGTACTTCACTTAGCCAGGTTAGCCAGGTGACTTATTAGTCCGTCGACACATCTCTGCACTCTGTTATACTTTGTAAACCTAGATTTTACACCCCTGCTGGCTAGTGCTTTCACTTCATCTCACACAGCGCTCAGAATACTGTGTTCACAACTGACAACCACGCACATCGAGAGTCCAAGAGATCCTAGTGATAAAACCCTGTTGGCCGCCCGGGGCCGGCGATGAACCGCGGTTGGCCACAGCACCGGAGTGCCAGAAGACTGTATTTATCAATGGACCAACACCTCCATATTCCTCTAGTCCCTGTTTACTTTGAGTGCTCAGCTCACAGGCTCTTCTTGCTCTGCAGCCCCTGCACGCTGTTGACGCAGTAAGGGATGATGGTGATGGTGACCAGCGGCACCATGGCACTCTTACAGAAGGACAACAGGTAGTAGAGGGCTGCTGTGTGCGTCGGAGGCTTGAAAGAGTCAAACAGGTGCAGGAGGAGCAGCGAGCTGAGGACACACCCTGCTCTGGACACACCTCCGCTGCTCCTCTTGGTGTCGGTGTAGAGAGGAGAGTGCAGCCCCAGGCCCAGGCCAAACAGGGAGCCCATGTTACGCAACAGGCTGGCGAAGGGGCTGGAGTCCAGGTGGACCCACTCGGCCCGGACGCACCACTTCTGGGCTTTCTCCATGGGCCACAGCAGGTCCACGCCCATGAGCTTGAGCAGCAGGTAGAAGACGACGGCGAAGGAGGTCAGGAAGAGCGTGGTGTAGAAGTACTTCTTCATGCTGGCGCTGTAGATCCACTGAGTTCTGTTGAAGGCCTCCGCCACCACGATGCCTGGGATCGACCACATGAGACCACATGAGATTGAAATGCATAAACACGTGACACCTATTCATTAGCGTTATTTGGGATGAGTCCAAAGCCACGTGACATCATGTGATCACGGTACACTTTTGGCTTGTGCTGACCTGTGAGGACACCAGCAACAACCTGGTGTGGGAAGTGAGCCGCGATGAAGACCCGGGAGAGACACACGCACACCTGGACAGCCCAGAACACTGTCCACAGAATGGCCTTCACATACCTGCCATGGGAACACATTCAGGTCAGAGGTGGTGGCGGTGGTGATGATGTTTCATTGTGTTATGTCATTTGTTTATCCTTTTTTATTCATACATAAGGAATGCTGCCTGGCCTTTGCTATCGGCGCCTTGGGACTAGCAAGCAAGCTCTTTCATAACATGTGTTCTATTAACACAACAGCTTGTTATTGATATTCTAGCTGCCTGTACGTCACAACAGCTTGTTATTGATATTCTAGCTGCCTGTACGTCACAACAGCTTGTGTATACCCCTTTTCACCCTCCCTTTCAAGTCAATAATCAACCTTAGCAGAGAGATAGGGTGTCTATACTGATAAGGACTATAGTAAACATTGCTATCAAGGGGGGCGAGAGTAGAACAACATTGGGGGATGGATGGATGTCCGACTCACCAGTCACTGGTTGTCGACTTTATAAAGCTGAATCTTTTCTTGCTGGTCGCGATAGCCAGGATGGAAGTCACCAAGGTGTAATACACACCTGCAGCTCCCATTGCATGACCAGATGGACTGCCTGCAAAACACACACACACACACACACACACACACAAATTAATATGTAAGTCAATTAAAAAAATAAATGCATAATTGGTAGAAATTAAAGAGTATACATATGATACAAGGTACACCACACCAATATAATGTTCATAATACACATGTATAAACAACAATTTAATCAATTTTAATAAAATAGATCACTTGGATACTGAATGAAGCAATGAATATTACCTGGCCCTGTCTCACAGGTCATGGGGTACTGCTCAATGTGGGGAACAACACTGTTGGCATAGTAACCTGTCTCATGGACCCACCAATATGGCCTCTCCCCAAACAGAATCCTAAGGACAATAACAAATACATTTACAATCCAGACTTTTTTGTGTAAAGCTACATGTTTTACAGATACTGGTTGCTATTAATATGCATTTCTATTTTTTTAATCACTTTTCATACAAAAAAAAAAAAAGATCTCTTTATTGACCCAAGCTGATGAATTCTAGAAAAGTAAAAATGATATAGTCACCATTTGAATACTAGGTTGAACCAGTCTCCAATCACAGCCACCCAGATGAGCTTGATGCCCACCGATGGCTTCAGGTGAAACCAAAGGGGGAAGAAGATGAAGAAGGTGTTTCTGAGGTCCGCTGCCCAAGAAACCCAGAGAAACAGGCCCTGGGCATCCTTGTAGTTGGTCTGCAGGTAACTGGTGGCGCTCACTCCAAAGCCTTGCAGGGCATCCATTACCGAGCTGAACATCTTATCTAACGTACTCTTACAAGTACAGGAGACAGGTCTGGCGCTATGTGCCGGACTGCTGGTTGTTTATATACCAGGGTGATCCACCAACTAAACGCATGCTCGCGCTGATCTTTGGACCTTGCACATGTGTAATAAAACACTGAGAGCTGGTAGTTTGGGATGTTTTGAAGTGAAATCACAAGAACACAAGATAGCAGGGAAACTTAATGTCTCGTGGGCGTTTTCAACCTACTGTTTTGACCACTGCAGTGCGAACTACAATCACATAAACTAAAGTCAAACACTTTGCTTTACTGTTACTGTAACCAGATCACTGCAGGATACTTTATTCATATAGTGTACTATAGGCCAAAGTACACATCAATCAATCTTCTAATCCCATTAAAGGTTGAACCAATCAAACATTAGACATCAGATACTCATTGTTGTATAATGGAGTTCTGATGATTTGGTTAAAACATCCTACAGTACTTGGCAGTGTTTCAGAGCAATCCATTTGTAGGTTACATAATGAATGAATTATTAAATGATTATGTATGAAGCGAACAAGATGGCTGTAATAAAACCGCTTACTGGACAGTTGCAGGTTGTGCTATGCAAAGCAAAGGTAGAAGGCAATCCCCATATATGACCTCATATTTAATCTTGTTTTTAAGTATAATGTTATCATTTCTTACACAAGTTCAAAAGGCCAGCTGAAAAACAACTGTTCTCATTCCAGTAAACAAACATCTTTGGGAGACCTAATGCATTTCACCAGAAACCATGTTGGCATTTTAGTCACTGATTTTGCATTGAACATTGAATTTGTACTGAAACAAGCCTAGACGGCTGTCACTGATCATGGAAGCTACCATGGAAACCAATTGTATGGAGCTGAGGCCCTTTAGTGCTACTGAAAAGGTTGGGGAACCTCTCTGTCCTCAAGGCAAACAAATGCACTAGCCTTGAGTAAAGTCCAGTAGACATCGCACACACACAGAGGGGCTTGTCTAAGAGATTCTAGCTCCAAGTTGGTTGACCCCCCAACAACCAGTTTCAGTATCTGCGCTCCTGCGTCAGGTTCTGGATTTCACATCAGCGATATCATGGATCTTCTCCACAGCTGGGGGGTTGAGTTGGCAGTCCACCTGCAGACCAAATACAGCCAGTATGAGGGCTTGTTTAACCTGGCGTCCACGGTGGCCGACCTACACACCGCATATTTCTGCTTCTTCCCAATGTGGTTCCACTGGCGAAGGGAGATAAGCCTGCGGCTCATATGGGTGGCTGTCATTGGAGACTGGCTCAACCTGGTTCTGAAATGGTAGCGCTGTTTCTCCTCTGCTTATTGCCCACACATCAACACAAATGACTCTGAAGGCATCGGTCGTATAACTGTCATTCTGACTTCCCATGGCAGGGTGCTGTTTGGGCAGAGGCCGTACTGGTGGGTTCACGAGACTCGCTTCTATGGAGCAGGAGAAGCCCCTACTCTCCAGCAGTTCCCCATCACGTGTGAGACTGGGCCAGGTATGGTTTGTTCTAGACACTTGTTGTTATATATATGACATAACAGGTTTCAGTGTCTTTGTCTTGGCTGGCACAAGAGAACACTGGGATTTCCTCTAAATATACAGAATGAAAATGTTTTTATAGGAAAGTAGTACACATGGACATTAGATGTTTTCAGCAAAGAAATATAATTCCTAATCATGCATAAGCCGATTGTCTGTCAATTGTAACATGTGCACATTGGGTTCTTATGCCAAACCATATGGGTTACAGTATACAGAGTGTTCAAGGTGCGACATGTAGACAAATGTGTCAGAGGGGCAGTCCTCAACAGATTTACTTAAGCAGGTTAAACCTAAACACATCTCCAGTTACCTTATCTGTGTTGAAGAATGTAGCAGGGGTTGTGTTGCTTCATGTTTGTAAATGATTTGGTGAGTTAGTGTATGTGCGCATACAGAATGTGCGTTTGAAAATAACATGTTTGCATTTCGTCCTGTTGGCTTAGTATGAATGTGTTTACGGTTCATATAGTATATACTGTAGTGTGTTTTCCCTTGAACCTGTCTGCTGTGTGTAAACCAGATTTCACATGGCCTGTCAGGTATATTGTAAACAACCCCTGCTGTTTGGTGGTGCTTCATTGTGCATCATTTACTGCACACGGCAAGATGCCCTGTCATTGCTCCGTCTGTACCATACCAAACAGGCTCCTATTGGCCAAACCACCCCCTAATGTGTCTATGCATTCAAATTGTATACATACATTTAAAAAAAGCAGGAGAGATCTCTGTGAGATACTGTACAGTGTGTGATCTTCGCGTTTATTGTACACTGCATGCAGGAAGTCCCTCGGGTCATGCCATGGGCGCAGCAGGCGTGTGGTATGTGATGGTCACAGCTTTGCTCTCCATTGCGTTAGAGAACCAGTGTCCACCGCTTCTGTACAGGTGGGTACTAAGATGCTGTGTCTGTTGAAATCTGAGAATTCTGCAGGTGTTTTCTGTTCAATAGGCCAGCAATACTTTCTAAATATGTCGAACATGGTTTGACAATAAATTATATTATAATGAATGGAACAGTATGCATATGCAGTTTGTGTTTCAGTTTTATGCAAATACAGTTTTTACTTTGGGGAAACATGCATCTCCCCACACAAGTACGTGTTAAGTTGAAATATTGAATGTATTTATTTTTTAATGCTGATTAAATGAAATATAACCCTTTTCTTATAAAGGTCGTGAAATCATTTGAATTAAACGTATTACTGATTTAATCAGTACAAGCTGCAAAGTTGCATGACACTGGCATCAAGACATTAGTGACATCATTGTCCATAACAGCAAATGATGCTCTGTTCATTCTTGAGCACCGCGTGCAAAGATTGCTGCCCTGTATTGATGTTCCAATTAAATGTGTGTCACTGTGTCTTCCTAAGGTTCCTACAGACCAGCCTGTGGATTCTGATGGGCCTGTTCATTCTGCTGGTTGGCATGTCTCGGGTCTACATGGCTGCACACTTCCCACACCAGGTAATCGCTGGAGTCATCTCAGGTGGGTCCAAGATACTTTAGGTTTTGAAATCTCCACTGAAAAATGATGGGGTGAATACTTTTGAACTATCCTGTTTCTGTGAGACCGTGGGTGATAACTACATTCACCCATTCACAAACACATTCATACACTGATGGTGGTTGTCACCCATGCAAGGCCTGACCACCGGGAGCAGTTAGGGTTAGTTGTCTTGCTCAAGCACACCTCGACACCTCGAGTTAGCGGGGTTTGAACTAACGACTTCTGGATCTCCCCCCGCTGCGCCACTGTCACCCGTGTAAAGATCATTTCAAACTAATTTGAAACAATGAAGGAAACAGAAGTGTCACTGCATTGCCTGACAGACATCCATGTTTTTCCACAGGTATCATTGTGGCTGAAGCTGTTTCCAAGGTGAAGTGGATCTACAGCGCCAGCATGAAGAAGTACTTCTACACCACGCTCTTCCTGACCTCCTTCGCTGTCGTCTTCTACCTGCTGCTCAAGCTCATGGGCGTGGACCTGCTGTGGACCATGGAGAAAGCCCAGAAGTGGTGCGTCCGGGCCGAGTGGGTCCACCTTGACTCCGCCCCTTTCGCCAGCCTGTTGCGTAACATGGGCTCTCTGTTTGGCCTGGGCCTGGGGCTGCACTCTCCTCTCTACACCGACACCAAGAGGAGCAGCGCCGTCCCTTTCACACTGGGATGTGTTGCTGTCTCTGTGCTGCTGCTGCAGCTCTTGGATGGGTTGACATTTTCCTCTGAATGTCAGATGTGCTTCTACGTCCTGTCCTTCAGTAAAAG
Source organism: Forbesichthys papilliferus (assembly GCA_025399855.1). Classification (NCBI taxonomy): domain Eukaryota; kingdom Metazoa; phylum Chordata; class Actinopteri; order Percopsiformes; family Amblyopsidae; genus Forbesichthys; species Forbesichthys papilliferus. Next base: position 7,841 of record JAODOY010005996.1, on the reverse strand, counting down.
TGCACTCGCACTTTTGATCCCAACTGCTTTGGTCCCCGGGACTCTCTGCCGGATCCTTCCACAGAAAGGTGACAAAAGGTTGTGATTTGGAAACAAACTTGGTTTATCAAATTTGTTGTTAAGTCGATATATTTTGATACTATATGATTTCAGGGCCTTGTGAGTTTTGGGTCTGACTAGATAATTAATTACAAGAACATTCTAAACTGACCTTGATCAGTAAACTATTACAACCTTTAACCTAGAAAACAACATTCCTTGAACTATAGTTCATTGAGCGGACGCACTTTTTTATGTTTGAATAAAAGTAGTTTACTTTAAAGTGTGCTCTATTTTTTTTTTTTTTTTCTGCCTGCTATTGGCTTTCTGAGAATGTCTGAGTGATACTGATTAATGCTACGGAAGGGACAATTATTACATATTAACCAGCCCATGCTTCCATCACTCTACTGCCCCACAGACTGTGAAGGGTCGAGGGTCACAGTGCCATTCAGGAAACACGTGTATCTTTTAAAGTTCATTCCAGCATAGTACATTTCTCTGGCCGAATTTCAAATAAGCATAATGTAAAACTTTATGATTCATTCATGCAGTGCATAATGTTTCCTCCATTATGTAAGATAGTGTTATCTCATACAGTATTGTCGCTTTTGTGCTACCTGTACTCTTACTAGTCAAAGCAGTTTGAGCTGTAATTGTGTATGAAAAGTGCTATACAAATGAAGATGATTGTTATTATTAGTGACATAAGCTCTTGTGACGTATGCCACTAGCATGTAAATCCTTGTTTTACTTATATTATATGACTGTTATATGTTGTTTTCTTCTGCTTTATCTCTTGAAATATATGACAAAACGTGATAGTAGCCTGCTGTATTTGGACAGGCTACTCCAAAGCTGCATATTTGGTGTGTGTGTGTGTGTGTGTGTGTTTGCATGTCACTATATGAAGAGAACCAGCCAGCCTCAGCGTGAGGCTAAAGGTTAGCTAACGTAAAAGCACCTTGGTCATTCTGTCAGTGCGTGGACAGGAAAGGAGGCAGAGGTGTGTCTGCTGCACCTCACCATGCAAAGGCTCCCATACAGTAGGCCTTATATCATCAGCACTGTCGATGGGCAATAGTCAACAACGCTTATTTGCAGTAATGGCTTATATAGTTAAAACCGTTTTCCCAGTTATATTTTACTTACAGATCAAACATTGTAAATTGCTGTCATTAGCCTGATTAAGGTAAGCACTAAAATAATACATTGTACAAAAGCCATGTTTGTCCTTTTGTTTGACAGTTAGGATAAAATAAGGTACAATTACTTTTGTGGAAAATGTTCATATAAATAAGCAACAGGACCGACTAAACCATTGTACAATACCAAAATGTATTCACCTGCCATTGAGATTAATTCTGCGGTCTCTTCATTTAATATGAAGATGGATGGAATGGGTATGTATGATGCATTGTCAGCGCTTTCAATTTCACTTAAATTTTAGTGCCTTGATACTAGGCAGATGGATTAGTGATGGATGGACAATTTCTGTCTTAATACTGATATTGGATGTTTTTTTTAATCCTTTTAGAACATTATTCATTTTACACCAGATTATCTTTAAAAACTTTTTTGAAACATAAAACCTGCTATAATTCATGTTTGGACAATACAAAACATGAATAAATTATCCTAGTCATTTCATTTAGTATTTGTTAAAAAATAAATAGTACATGCATAACTATTCCAAATCTATTAGGAAGTTTATTCAGTAAAATCAGTCCCTTAACACAAGAGATGTTTTGACGACATTACTTGAGAATTAACTTCAGCTTCCAATGAGTGTCCAAAAATAACATGTTTCGAATTGTGATTACCATTCTGCTTTTACAATTCAATAAATACAATTAAAATACTAACTTGACATAAAAAAAAACATTTTAAATGAACAAGGTTTCTTGTTATTTAACCTATTAAGTCTAACTTTCTGAATATGCAACTCACTTTAAAAAAATAAAATAAATTGAAATTACAGAATCAAAACACTAACCAGTTTCAATCTTTGTCAAGACAAATACAAGTTTCACAAAGGATCTGTGGAGAAAATGTTTAATTAAATTTAAAAAATACACTGGATGTTTTTTTCCCCTTAGACCTTAAATGTCACGAAAGGATTTAAAACAAGGACAATATTTTACAACTAAAACAAAACAAGGTGTGTGCATGTGTGGTTCGTAGCAGTTTTAAAGATTGTATTCAAATGAGTTGACTATTTCTGTCTTCAGAACAGGGTTAGAATGGCTCGACGTCTTGACAGAGGAACTGGGGTGACGGACAATGGTGGCGGTTGTGAGAGTCAGTATAATGCGTCAGTGTTACTGCTCCTTGGCCTCTTGATCTTCTCAATGTTCTTCAGTATCATGTCGTGTAATGTTACCTGCATAGAAAATCATGTTAGAAAACAGCCAAGTTAAATGTATGAGCATGTTTTAAAAAAAAATCTCATTCAGCAGAGTAAAACACAATTATTACAAAATAATTAACTTACATATTGATTTCGGAGTTCAGAAACTATAATCTTCAAACTTATGTACTCCTTCTCATCTATCTCAGTTACTGTACGTCGATAGTCCTCCTATAAAAATTTAAAAAATGATAAATATCAAAAAGGTTGTACATTAATCATTAAAACGTAAGTATCAGCTGCATATCAGCAACTGGTCAACATATGCATTTTACATGGCATTCACTCACCACATGCGGATACTTAGCAATTTTAGACACCAGCTTCGCCCTTGTGATGTAGTATCTAGAAGCAAAAGAAAGCAGGCAGACATTAATACTTAAGGAGAAGCATCAATGCATATATCATTCTAAACCATGTCAAGTGATTTATCCTTAGGACATTTACTGGTAATATTGTAATGGTTATTAAAATATCATTAATTAATTAATAATAAAGTTCTGCTTTCGGCCTCTATCATTGACATTTAATTAAAAGTCCACATGAAATGCAATAAATTACAAATTTCAGAAACAATGCAGTGGCGTTTTACGACCATATGGTGGCGCCAACATGCAGCTTTACAGCTATACATAGTTCTGTCATTATACTGTAAGTCTTTTATAATAACGCATGGCCAGGCTTGAAATCAACAAAGCTAAGGTCAATATTATGTTAAGTAGGCTGACACAGATACAGCGATCATTCCTACAATGTACTTTAGATTACACATTTCACTTGTATTCTAGCTTGGCCAGTCCGAGCTAGAATACAAGTGAAATTCAGTCACAATGTATTTGCACGCATAGGCAGGACAATGAAAGACCTGGATATCTGATCCAGGTACGAGGCAGCTTCCCCCTCCACTGTCCTGAGTTCAGCTACAGTCTCCTCCTGGATGGACACGCCAAAGTTGTTGCCATCCTCTATCCTGGGAATTAGCAGCTGGACCCACATTTTCACCTGCAGGAGAAAGACGGGGCAGGGCTACAGGATGTGAAGAAAGACGTGATCGGAGCCAGGTATTTTGAAATATGAATGCAATATGGTACTCACTGTGTTGCATTTCTCTATGAGTGTCCTGATCTCTGGTTTGACCTTTTCAATCAGGTCAACAAGCTTAGCATTGCTTTTCATCATTCCGCCAGGCATAACAAAGACTTTGGTGCCAGTCACTGAAAGATTACCAAGAAAGGTAAAAAATACTTAAGTTCATACATCATTTGCATTCAGTATTTAAAAACCCAACTAAGCTTTTTCAGATTCGGAGAAGACAGAAAAAAAACAGAAGACCTTAAACTTCAATAATTTCAAGCAATTAGGCTACCACATATGCAGCAAAAATAATTGCATTGCTGCAAATTTCTTAATTCTATGTAGTCCTCACACAAGCACCGGTATAACCAGAGAGAATAGAGCAAAGTGAGAGGTGCACACCTTAACGTATGGAGACTTCTGTGTTTGACTTTTGGAAGGGAGAGACTGATCCCATAGTTATATAGAAGATTCCCCTTATGTAGACTACACAGCTGCGTTCAAATTATAAGCGCTCCATGCAAGTCAAAATGCTGTTATTTACACGCCCACTTGAGAGATCGGAATTGCTTCACTTTTGCTTTCATAGAAATGCATTACAAGTTGCTCTCTTTGTTTGTATTCTAAAATCTTTGGGGTAACTGTGTGGGAACTGCTTCAGATGATCAATTATATGTATATAACAATAATACAAACCCTTGTCTTCTCCAGCGCAATCTTCAAGTTTCCTCTTCTTGGCATTTTGCTGTGGACAAAACAATTGAATAAGTATCACATCATTGTATAATGTTAGCTAAAACATAATAGTTCCATTCCATTCCATTTTAAAACACACATCTCACCGAATCAAGACCGTCATGCAGATTTGGAAGCAAGATGGGATCAGGCACTGTCAGATTAATTTCTGAATGTATCTCCTTCAGTTCAGAGATGTTGATGATAGGATCCTGAGAGGCAAAAAGTTAACATGTCATACGTGAATGTTTGTCCCACCAATGCTGTAGATTCACAAAGTATGTGCACCTGAATATCTTACCTTAAGGAATTGATCAAGTTCCAATAATTTCTTTGGGAAAAAGTTTGCAACTAAATCTTCTGCCTGAAGTAGATGCATGCATTCAGTTATTTGACACGTTATGGTGTATCAACCACACACATACACACACACACACGTACGTACGTGTGTATATGTGTGTAATGTATATACTTCTATGTAGCCTAAATTCTCGGCCATATATATGGAAACACTCACCTCTCCTGTGATCCTCTCCCTGAACGCATCAACCTGCAAATAAACAACGAAAGTTAGCGAAAGAGACAATACATAACGGAACAATTAATCCAGTTACTAACGGTCCACTAGTCTGTTAGCGGCACTGTTTCCAGAAATTCTAAAGTTTGGCCTACATAATCGCATAGCTATACCATCTTGTTTTAACTGCCTTTTTTATTTAAGATTTTCGTTAAAGCGTTCAGTACCGTACCGGTATTAGCAAACCCGTTGCAGGCAAATTAAGTACGAGGTAGCCTAACTAAAACATGGGCCTTGGTTTAGGCTATACGGTAAAACGATCGATCTGTGTGAGCACACGTGTTTATCGGCACGAGGAAAAACGTTTGTAAATCCTAATACGCTAGCGTACCATCTTCAAGACACCGTGCCGGTAGGTTTGTTCTAACCAACATGCGGGAATAGTTAGCCATCTTCAGTTAGCTGATTTAGCTTGGCCTTCTTTATATCTGAGCCAGAAAATCATTGCTACCTTACTCTGTATGGCTAACTAGCAACTAACTGACAATAACAAGCCGCATAACGCTGTGTAAGGAAATATAGGGGGGAATGTTTACCTTGTTTTTGATTTCATTGTCCACCTTAAGAAGTGAAGACATTTTATAATTTTAAAAGTGGAAAAAACGATTGTCCAAAGAGCATTAATTTCCACTTCCAGAAGTGTGGCTTTTTCTCTTGTCAGCCACACTTGTGAGCTTAAAGATGACGAAAATAAAGTGCGACGAACAGACAGCTCTTTGCGCTAGTGCGCATGCACATGACAAGAGGAAAAAGCACATGCGTCATCGTATTTTTCTAGATGAAGCTGACGATGTAAACAAGACTTGGTAGTCGAAAGAAACGGAATACATTCTCCATTGTCACGGCGAATTATAGGCATCAGTTTAACATAATACGCCGACATGGGGCCCCCTGTTACTATCAAAGTCAATTTCAGGGGTAATGTAAAGCGACTACTTGCTCCAGATTTGGACAAAACAGAATGGGAGTCGGTGGAGGCTTGGGTAAGCTGCAACTAGCTCATGTCGTTAGCAAATGCAGTTGGCTAAACGCTGGCGCAGTTTGTTTAAAAGAAGGCCCAGCTATCGGCCTAGCAACGTAAACATTGAAACATTTGAAGGACAGTCGCCACAAATGTATCATTTCTTGACCATTTGCAAACTAGCGACAATGCCGTCACGCGTAAATAAGTACAAAAATATGTTATTGGAAAATACATTTGCTGGGATGTGTAGGGTTGCTTTTCTACATTTTGCCAGTTCTAAATAGAAAAGTTATTTTAACGTTTTAGGTAATTGTCGGGAATAATAAACTTTGAATATCAATTTTCAGATTAAAGCATCATTCGGGATCAGCCATTTTCAAGTAAAATATTTTGATGAGGAAAATGAAGAGGTAAGGTCAACAAGGACAACACTAATAAAGAACACATAATACTACAACAAAAATAGTAGGCATCTTTACATGAATTGCTTTAAAACGTTGAGATCTTTTTTATTTGAAAATTTCAGTTTTAAGTCGTTTTTTGCAGTTGAATTTGTTTTTGTGGAAAAAAATGTCATCCCTAAATTGCATTCTGGGTATGAATGTATGAAACCAAGCAATATGTATTCTACAGTATTGCTAAACTTGCTTTTTGTGAATGATACATTATAGTAAATGTTTCTCACAATATTGTATGTATGGTCAAATGTATTTACTTGTAATTTGGACTTGTTTCAGGTTTGCATAAATAGTCAAGGTAAAATGAATCAATCCCTTCCCCAATCTCAATATATTTAGTTATTGTAGCAACCTTGACACTTTTAAAAAGAATGATTAACTGACTATAATTGCTTCAACTTTTCAGAGGAATATGAAGAAGCCATCAAGGTATTGTGACTTTGCACATGTTACACAATAGCATATTGAGAATACCGATGTCAAAGGTTTTTTGCACAACCTCCACTTTGGGAGTCAAAACAATCTTTATTTCCATTGACTCCTGTGTCTCCTTGTCACTTACTCTCATAACATTCTAAAACTGACGGGATGCACTACCAACAAGGAATTTAACTTATTTAAATAAGCAGTCAAACCGAAAATGTGAGCTGTTTAGGTGACAAAAGTGGATACAGGAATTACAATGCTAAATTTCTTTATCTAGCTAATAAAATTTGATGTTTTACCATGTCAAAGGATTATTTTAGCAGCTCTATTCTAAATTACTTTCTTCCACTAGATGTCACACTAAGCACACCAGCATCTCAGACCAAAACAAATGTTCTGAGGGCCACAGACATGCATGCACTAACACGCATGCAGTTTTTTGTTAGCAGTGAGAAATGACAAAGGCAGCTTCATGCAATTCAAAGTCAATGGGAAAACAAAAGTATTTTGACCCTCAAAATGGCAGTGTAAACACTGCCGTTATATAAACAGTGATGTAGGCCGGAATCCTCAGTGTATATAAAATCATTGTACTTATCCTCTTTTCTAGATTTAGCTGCAAAACATAAAGTGTGTTTCGGGGCTCAGAATTTTGTGGTCATCTTTCTAAGTAGATTACTGTATGTTTGTTTGTTTTCTCTCATTCCAGAGTGCTGAGAAACAGGGCAACCAGTTGCACATGAATGTTTACAAAATGAAGGGGCAGGCCTGCGGTGGTCCGCAAAAGACAGAGGTGAAGGAGCTGAAGGGGGACCTCAGGCCTGCTCCCCCATATCCCTCTAGAGTGAAGACCGTAGACAAAGGCACTCAGGTCACCCCTGAGAGAGAAGCTGTAAGCTATTTGGATTTCTGTTTTTCAAGCGCACAAGGTCTCCAGTACAGTATACTGTATCAGTGCAATTGCAAGATTCCTGTAATTACGTCATTAGCACAACTATTTGGTTGGTGTCCCTTCTATAATAATGACATAAGCTTATTGTCTTACAATAGTGGTTACATTGTGTAACAACTGAATTCAAACTAAAACTTTAAAGATCCAGGTCTGACGTACTGTCACCTAGTTGTGTTGTGTGTATGTGTGTATGTATGTATGTGATA
>JAODOY010005995.1:0-10109 GCA_025399855.1 Forbesichthys papilliferus | reverse complement strand
TGAGTGACTGTGCGTTTAGTAGAATAATAGAAGGCAGGGGAATACGAGAGATTGGTTGGTTTCTCAGCCTTAGACGTGGGCCCCCCCGCTAACCTTGCTTCCTGGTTTTGCAAGGTGGCTCTCTGAAACATTTATTTTTCCTACTTGATAGATCAGAAAAACAGTTGAGGTCTGGGAATATTAAATCCGGAGGAGGGTTGTATACCAGAGTACTCCATTGCAGAAGGACATCTCTACTGTAGTATGGAATGTGCGTAGGGTTGGGCAAGTCTTTCAGAATTTCCACAAGATGAAACACCGTCCACATAAAGAACAGGTACATCCACTCCATGTTCTTTCTTAACTAAATAATACCGTAACGGTTTCAAAATATAAATGACTCAGCACCTTAGACCACTCATCTACCCTTGGTTTAAACTTTTAAACTATAGATGACTAACCAAATAAAAACTCAACTCCGCATAAGACAGACGTGACTTGCTGCCGGTCGCTGCATGAACATGCGCCCTCGAAACCCTTCCACATGCCTGTGTATATATACCTGTACTTCTCTTGTGTCTCTCGCAGCAGTTTCTTTAGTTCTTCGATCCTCTCGGTGGTCAGCCTGCGAACAATCACATCTTCGATGGTCTCCACCACCTCGCCCTTCTCACCACGTTTACGCCTGAAAGACAAGCCCGGACATAAATGCAGCAAGATGTGTTCATTCATTCATTCATTCATTCAAACATACTGCCAATACTCTGTATGAGTGTGTCATACTGACTTTGGTGCTTCTGTGGCTTCCAATAGCTCAGAGTATTGAGAAGCACAGTGCTGTTAAAGAAAAACAGGATGTGGGGAGGGGTTTAGTTATAATCAAGAGGCAAAACAGTGACAGACTGTAGTCTCAGAACAAACAGGGCTTGTATGTAGTAGCAGTGGACTGGATGCCAAATTCCTCCGTAACCCAAATATCATGAGGCATCACAAACATAAGCTGCCGTAACTATTTTTCTAGTGAGATTCATCTTTTATTTGGAAAGACTATGATACAGCATTAGTACTAAACTCTGCCTCATATACATGTATTAGCCCTGTGAAGTATACTGTGGTGTTTACCTTCTGAGAGAACCAATCAGGTGGGCGACCAGGCTCTGAGAATGGTTTAATGGCCCTGCTAACTGAAACCCTGTAGAACAGAGAGAAAAGTTTTTTTTTTTTCTGATGTATAAGGTAAGGTGATATTAACCCCCCCACACCACACACATAAATTAATTGTGTATCATTAAGTATATCCACTCAATTACTACAAAACAAATAAACACACAAACACACACACACAATGCTAACGTTCTATTGTTTGCTTAGTTATAATAACAACAAATCTGCAATAGTTGTATGAAATACAACATTATCTGTCTGTTTAGTACCAGTTCTGGTCACCACTTCTCATCACAGAGGAGGCCAGACACAACTTCTCTCTGACTGACCAGGGCTCTGTCGGCCCTACATTCAGTATCTTGTGTTCTGTAGACATAACAAAACAAGAACAAATTGATGTATGTTGCTTATATAGACCAAAGCAAGTCCTTTACTAGGTGTATTCATATGTTTTTGCACTTTTTTTCAAATTGTAATACAATGTCCATGTTAATTATTATGATGATATGATAGGTTAGGTGATGAGCTATGGCAAGTATGTACACAATAAAAAAAAAAGCATTATAGTAATATATTTGTCATAATTCACTAATATAATATAGATAATATATTTTAATAATGAGATAAAAAAGCATCATGGACATATTGAGTCAGCGCCTTTTAAAGTGTACATTAAAGAGTAGATACTCTTTAAATAACATTTCACTGTCAACAATGGAAGAAATGGGATGCTTCCTTGGCTGCAGTAGTGACATAATTCTAACATTAGATCACACTAAATCACACGCAGACGATCGTGTTGCAATTTGAAATTATAGGATTATGGTGCTGTTGAACAGAACATAAAGCACGCCACATAATCCATACACGGTAGAAATCATTATTAACTAAATAGAAAAGATCAATACTTAATTTATATGGTAAATGGTAAGTTGTTTTCTGTTGTTATGCCATGTATTAGAAACATTAGAGAACCGATGGACCCGTGGGCTACATGGGCTAACAACATAGCACCGTTAGCTTCTGTGGGGGGATATATACATGAAGCACACATAGATGTGTTTATCGCGGTTTACTGTAAGTTAACTTCATCAAATCGCAGTAAGATTGTAATGTAATTCGTATGTGTAATGTAAATTCGTATGGAAATTATATGTTACTTGTTAGAAATGCTACTCACTGGCAATACCGGTCGACATCTCTTATATGGCAAGGCCAAGAATAAAACGTTCGCCGGAATTATTTTAGGTTACACATGTTACGAAACATGTGTCATCCGGTACCGGTGTTACGCCGAATGTTGTGTCCTGCCGGATTCAGTGAACCTTTCGAAAGTGCGCATGCGCCACCTCCAATCAAGTACAATCTATGTGATTTCACTATTTCTCTCTCTCTCTCTCTCTCTCTCTCTCTCTCTCTCTCTCTCTCTCTCTCTCTCTCTCTCTCTCTCTCTCTCTCACTATATATAATTTGGAAAAGGGCACTTCACATCAAAAAGGTTGCTGACCCCTGATGTAGACTATGCTAAGTCTACATAAGGGCAGGCTTGTTACTCACAGGCAGTGTAGACAGACCTATGTGATGTAATCCTGATGTTTAGCAGTGCCAGAAATTAAGAATTGCTTGTTAATTAGTGAACTGAATGCTGTCTATAGTAAACAGAAAATTACTGAGACGTTATAACCTATTCTGTATTTTAGATACAAATTCTATACATACATTATAATAATATTAGCTTCAATTGTCAATTTGAACATATTTCCCAGATTTTCTTAGCAAGGGTTTTGTGTGAAAGCAATCAAACACCTGTCCCATATAGACACCATATCAAATAAAGACAGTTTGAATTGATTGATTAAAGCACATAAAATCCTAGGCTATTAATTGCTGTTTTATGGTATATCCCAATTTTATCCATTTTTTATCAAACAAACAATAGGCTTACTTGAGATGGTATGTGTTTGTTTGTGTGTTTGTTTTAAAGCCTGAAAGAAATACATTTACAATAACTGGGAACCTTTACAGAAATATGATGACATGAACGTAGTGACCAAAACATTGTGAATGAATGCTACTGAGGGAAAGAACTGTCGAGATACATAAATCAAATGGAACATTTACATTTATTTACTTCTTACTTACTTTATTTATTTACGCCATTTCTTTTTTAAATGAACCTTATTTTGCAAACACCACAATAAAAAGCTCCTGAACCTTTACAGAAATCACAAGATATTTGTGTCCTTTATCTCATATATATTTGGTCCCAGACCCAATTGCTGTTACATTAAATATCCAAAACATAATTAAAAATATAACCACTAGCGGTAAAGATCGAGGTCCAAGCACGGCCCAAAGTTGAGGATCCTTGGGGAAAATTTTAGTTAAGATTTCATAGCAGCAAAGAGATGTCACAGAAAAACAGCCATTATCCAGGCTGTCTCCACAAAAAAGCTTTGAACTCACAACCTTCAAAGTTGTGAGAGAGTTGATTAACCACTACACCATTGCATATACTGCAGTGAGAGTGTTTTTTCCATCAAAAAAGTATAAATGAATTACATTGAATTGCCCAATTCCACCAGTAGATGGCAACATAAGACCATAAAGGGGGACCTGCTCCAGAATGATTAGTCTGTTTGTGAAACATTGAATACATTTTTAGATTTTTCTTATTTGTATTTTTCTTATAGTATTATGTTTGTTCCAAATAAAAGGTCAGAGATGTAGGATTTTGACATATTATCATGATAGAATGCTGAATTTATTTATTTATTTATTTATTTATTTAATTAATTTTGTAATAAGCAGATATCCAGATAATTTAAATATTGTCTTCAGAGCCAATAGACCTGCCAACTATTTTTGAAATTTTAAATAGCTTAAATTTCACCAACAGTTTGAGTGTAATTTTAAATGATCCACTCTGCCATTGAAACAGCTGTAACTGAAAGATCTGTTTTTTCTTCAATTTATTTTTTCAAAACAAAATGGTGAATATATTAATCTGACAACGTCAAAAGTGTGGTATGGAGCTGCTTTTTACAGAATTCCGTTCGAATCTCAGTCGCAGTCTTGGATGAATTGTTCGAATCTCAGTCGCAGTCTTGGACGAATCGTTCAAAATATATAGATTGCAGGATTACAAAATGACACAGCTGGATTCAAACCAACTACCTTGTGTATTGCAACATTGCATTTTACCCACTCAGCCATGGAAACTGCTGTACGTATTCAATTGTTTTGTCCTAAAAAAACAAACATCATTGTTTCATTTCATAATGTATCAGTTATGAACACAGTGAAAGATAAAATATGATTATTATAGGTAATTTGTTAACTGTTTTGATGAGAATCTAACAATTATGATGCCATGCATTGGTATACTAATTATGATGTTGATTGGACATTCAGAGTTAATTATTTAGGCCACTTTAATTTCGTGACCTCATAACAAAACTTTGACAAGTAAATAAACAAAACAGTTTTACATATCAAAATTATTTGAAGAACTTTTGATCAGCCTGGTCTGTAGCTGCTATAATCAAAATTTAATTTGAATCTGAGTAGCAGTCTAGGACTAGTTGATAAAAGTAGGTTTTTCATACATTGTGAAAATGCAGGAAATATGACTTGTAAAAAGTCAAAATGAAAATGAAAGTTGATAAAAGTGCATTGTAGAAAACATAATAAAAAGGAATTTTGAATGTAGGTCTAGTACTTTTTGAGATATGGGCTAAAATGTAAAAGTGTATGTTGTAGCGCCACCTATTGGCTATTTGTACCAATGTTTTGTACCACCCTTCTTTGTGACATCATAGATCTATGTATCAAATGTCATGCCGATTTGACATTCACAGCAGAACTTACATACATTTGAAGTTTGATTAGCCGTATATCAGCAATAATGGTGAGCCAGCTAGTTGGCACTATAGGAAATATATGCAAATGGCCTAAGGTATAACTGAACAAAAAATGTTAGTTATATCTTTAAAGGTTCTTGAGATATCAAAAAGTGGCAATTGTAGTGCCCCCTATGGGCGAAATGTTACGAAATTTATAAATTGTCTAAAGATTTTTAAACAAAATGTAGGTGTAAAATGGTGTTATGTTCGGACCATGGGATCAGAATATATAGGTCAATGAGTAATTATGGGCAAATCAGTCAAAGTCGATTTAGTCATAACTTCGGAACGAAGTGTTAAATCAAAATTCTGTGAATACATTTTTGTTACCATTGTCTCTAGATTATGTCTACCAAATTTGGTGAGATTTGGATGAGTGGTCTCAGACTAGTTTATTTTGAATTAGCATTCAGTTTTTTGGAAATAGTGTGAAAAGGAGACAATTTTACAGCAGAGAACCAGTGAAGAAAATATGCAGAAGACTTAAGAAAATGAGAAGAAGGAATTTTGAAATTGGGCCTAGCCATTTTGGAGATATGTGTCAAAAGGCAAAAGTGATTGCTGTAGCGCCACCTATAGGCGCAGTACCTTGAATTTAAGGCTATGAGTAGTGGGGGCAATTTGTGGTCATGTGGTAAAGTTTGGTGTTTCTGGGCCTTACAGTTTTGGCTGGCCAAACACTTTTAGAGGAGAAGAATAATATTAAAATATAGCCGCAAGCGGCAAACATCGGGGTCCAAGCAGAACAGCAGCAGTCGCGTAAACTCTTTTGTTGAAGCAGTTCAGCATCCTCAGCAAGCAAAATAAGAGGTGGAATCATACCAATGTTAAATGCAGTGGAACGGACCATAAAATGTGAAGTTTTTTTTAGATACAATAATATCTAAGACTGCCATGGATTTGAAGATAATGGAGTTTTGCATTTAGCAGACAGAAATCCTGTTCAACTCCCATATCCTGTTAAGCCAGACGGACTCATAGCCTGGCGTACCCAGTTCACGGTATAAACTACAAAACAATCAGCGCTAAACAATAAATATTTACTGAAAGTGTGTCAGATTGTTTATTTCTCAATATTTCATCAAATACAAAAACAAGTATTATCAAAAGTAACTACTATTACTTTCCTTACTTTTCCATGGTCATTGTTGTCTAGCTTCAATTTGTCCTGATCAAAATGACTAACAACATTAGTGGTGTCATTGCTTTGGCTAGCCAGAAAAACATTGTGTAAGGTCTTCTGCTGCCATCTTCTAGATTATTTGTGCTATAACATCAAATTACATAAATGAGACAAAGCGTAAATCTGCATGCCCTTGTGGTCAATCTCTATAAAATAAGTTTCTCAAATAAAATGTTACGTTTATAGCGCCCCCTATATACGGAATCTTACCAAATTTTAGGAACTTCCACAGAAACTATGATGGATGAGGTATTTCCAGTTTAATAGATTTTGAATGTTTAAATTAGAAGACATTGGCAGTAGAGTCAATATGGGCAATGCCTTACAAGTTCATTGGCTCATAACGTAAAAACGGTTTAACCAATCAAAATTCTTTATACAAATTTTTATCAGCAAGGTGTGGAGATGAAGCAAATTTCATGATGATCGGATAAAGTGCCTAAAACTAGTTTGTTTTCACACCTATTTCAGGAAATGTAAAAGCAGGGAAAGTTTGGCTGTGGAAGATGTAGGTTATAAGCCCATTTGATTTGAGACATTATAAGGAATTAAAGGTAACAAAAAAGAATTTTGATCTGACTCATGCGGTTGCTGAGATATCAGCAAACATGCAAATGTGCTTATTATGGCGCTTCCCATTTGGCCAAAATGTTTCAAATTTAAATTGTACTATTCATGTGCTACACTTAATAAGCATATAAAGTTTTAAGACGATCAACCATTCTCACTGGCCAATATTGACTGCTGAATATTGATTGGCTGTTTGGCAGCCATTTTGGCAATTCAGCCAATTGGCACTTTAGGACATTTAGTCACGTTTGGCCATGTATAAGTGTGCCAAGTTTCAGATTTTTAGCTAAAACAGTTCTTGAGATATTGACATCTGTCAATGGTAGCGCCCCCTAGGAACAAAATGCAATCAAATTATGTGAAAGAATCTTGTTTTGATTATGCATATCATTTTTCATTAAGTTTAGACATGGAAATCATATACTATAGGCCAAACAGTAATTTTGGGCCACGCCTTCAAATTTGATTGGTGCACAACTTTGAAACAGATAGTCAGATCAAAATTCTTTATACAACTTTTTGTCAGCATGAAGTGTAGATGGTTTGTACCAAATTTTGTAAGAATTGGATAAACGGCCTTGGACTAGTTCATTTCGCATAAACATTTAGTTTTTTCAAAAAAAAAACATTCGATTCGGGAGCCTTCAGGGAACATGTGGAACCTAAAAGCTTATTTATAGTCCATACAGTTCTCCAGATATAAGCAAAAACGTAAATGTGGTTGTTATAGCGCCACCTAGAGGTGTCTGGATACAATATTATATTCGGGAGATCTTGCCAACAATTGGGACATATCTACAAAGTTTGGTGTCTGTAGTCTGTATAGTTTCTGCTGCCCATGTCGTTTTCTGAGGAAACAATAATAATAATAATAATAATAATAATAAATATAGCTGCAAGCAGCCATGGACGGGCCTAGCCCAATCAGAAACTGCAGCGGCACCAAAGCCGCCCGCCAACCTCGGGGCACCCCCGCCAGCTCACCCGACAAGTTTGGCATGAATCGGCCAAAGTAGAGCAGAGATACTGCCAGTTCCTGAAATGAGGATTCATCATTGAAGTCCAACGTGTGTACCAAGTTTCATGCAAATCAGACAATATTTGAAAGAGAAATTTGAAAAAAAAAAAAGTTTTTTTCCATATAATTCAAAATTGCGCAAAATCTAACTAGACGGATTGTGACGTCACATGATGCGTTTGATTCGGGAGCTACTGAGGAATCTAATGGTATGACATATTTGTAAATCGGTTAAAGATTTCAAGTTATGAGCAGAAACGTGAAATGTGAGCACATTATGATATTATATGGGGCGCTGTTCAGAAACGACAGAGGCCACGGCAACGAAATGTCTTGTGATGTGTCCTCACACTACGTAGAGGTCATGTGTCAAGTTTCATGTCAATCGGATGAAGTGTGTCAAAAATACAGCATCACTTCCTGTTTGGTGTTATTTTATGGCATGAAAGGAGGGGTTACTGAAAAGCCACGCCCACCAAACGTCTTAGGGGACAAAGCCATATAGGGTCTGAAGGGTCTTCTGAAGTTTCAAGTAATTCTGATGTACACTTCCTGAGATATTTCATTTTCAATTTTAAAAAACTCTAGGTGGCGCTGTTCAAAAGCGGTGGGTGGCATTGAAAAAATACTGCTACTGCACGCTCAGGACAGTGTACAGAAGGGTGACATGAAGTTTCATGCTCATCGGTTGAAGGGCGGCAAAGATACAGGCCCACTTCCTGTTTTGCCGACTTTGATGGCGAGTTGCTAAAGAACATTTTCGAAAATCAAAAATCCAAGAAAGTAACTTTGTGGGGAATGGTTCAAAGAGCACCTGTCTCAATTTTCATGAAGATCAGACCATATTTGAGTGAGAAATAGGAGAAATAAGGTTTTTCATAAAATTCAAAATGGCGGAATATCTACCCAGACGTTTTTTTGACGTCACATGATGCGTTGGATTCATGGGAATCAGTGGATACCAGATTTGTAAATTTCCATCACTCAAGGCAAAAGTTTTGAGCAGATACGTTTTTCAAAAATAGCCAATTTTTGACATTAGCCTGACCTTTGACCTTTTGAGGTGACCCCACCAAATTAAGTGTCAGATGGTGAGACCCTAGGCTACTTGTGTGCCAAAATTCCCAACTTTTTACCACACGGTTCTAGGGGTTGCCATTGACTTCAATGACAGAATAATTATAAGAAGAAGAAAACGTACAATAACAATAAGGGCTTCGCCCCTTTGGGGCTAGGCCCTTAATAATAAAGCTAACAAACACAATAGGGTGCCTACGCACCTTCGGTGCTTGGCTCCCTAATAAAGTTAACAAACACAATAGGGTGCCTACGTACCTTCAGTGGTAAGATTGCCTTGCTAAGCCTGATCAGACGAGACATTCATACGTTGTGCATCAATATATTTAAAACATAGGGAGCAAATTTACTTACATACAGGGACGGTGTTTGTTCATTAGGGCGATTGGGCGACGCACTGCCAAAAGGGAGAAAGAGAGAGGAGGGAATTTAAAACATTACCAGTGTACGCTACGGTAGCTGACTGTCCTGCCTCTAAATATCTTAATCCAATCAGCGTCTAATGTTCAGTGGACGCTGGCTCGTCTACGTATAGCCAGGCTACAGCCCCTTTTTGGGCGATTTCAATATGGCTGAAAATCGTCCTTACCACTCTCAGACGTTCTGCGTTAACATATTTTTTTTTAAAAATGCAGGCTCTTATATGCATTTTCTATGGCTTCCGGGAGTGCTTGCACTAACGTTTACGTCAAAACATTCGTAGATATCTGTCAGTGACGTGCAATGTCTACCCAACATGACCTAGAATGGTTCGATGCTGCACATTATGGATTATGAACTTGCGATGTAAGTAATATCATAATATTAATAATAATATTTATTGGTAGGATCGTCTAGTGTGTATGCAATTGTTCATAAACTCTGTCTAAACAGAAGCCAAACGTCAATGTTTTGCATTTATTTGAACCAAAGTTGCCATAGAGACTTTCGGTAGCTTCCGACCATACTGTAAGAGAGATTATTGCTGCACCTAAAATAACCATGAAAATAACATGACAACGGAATCAGACTATTATTAATTCATTAATTTTCATTATCAACCTAAATTGTGTTTTGTAGCCCTAATTTTTTAAGATATTTATTAGATTAATTTGTAGACTACTTTGCGGTTATCTGGACCACAACATAAAACAGAATTAAAGAGATAGGAAAGAGGTTACAAAGTGCAGAAATATTCCCAATATATTGCAGAGGGATATATTTAATATACATC
>JAODOY010005992.1:0-10112 GCA_025399855.1 Forbesichthys papilliferus | reverse complement strand
CCCCTCACACTTCCTCTCGACCCCCCCCCCCCCCCCGCCCCCCTTCCCCCCCTTCCTCACCTATAGGCAGGCAATGCACATACAGTGCTGCCATGACTCCTTTGAACTTTTGCATCCCTCTTCTGTACAGCATGTTGTCTGTGGAGTGCACTGGACGCTAGCCATGCACAGATGCACACAAACGCACACAGACACGCACAGGCACGGTGTGTGTGCGTGCGTGCGCTAACATAGACATCGCTGCCAGGTCTGGCACCCTCATTTTAGAACCACAGCTGCTAACATCGCTGACCGACGTAAGCTCTCTTGGGTCAACCGATGTCCACTCAGCGGCAAAACATATTTAAAAACACCTGGCACCCCAAGCCTCAAAATATCTAGTCCAGCAAGGATGAGAGACATGTACAACTTGACAAAAGGAGTAGGTCGGCCTCTTGGGGAGGGGGGCACAAAATCCCAGACTGAAGAGGAGCTAAAGAGCTGGAAAACAGCTCTGCTGGAAAGAAAGACGCCCGCGTCAGCGACAGCCTGTTTGAGCATTCACCGTGAGTGTTTAAACCGGCGGTGAACAGCACAAGTGGGCAGGGGTCACTATTACAGCAAATTGCTTCCTTTTTAGCGTAAGAGGCAAACAAAGAGAGTATGCCAGTCACCACGCTTGAGCA
This sequence comes from Forbesichthys papilliferus, assembly GCA_025399855.1. Classification (NCBI taxonomy): domain Eukaryota; kingdom Metazoa; phylum Chordata; class Actinopteri; order Percopsiformes; family Amblyopsidae; genus Forbesichthys; species Forbesichthys papilliferus. Next base: position 9,447 of record JAODOY010005992.1, on the reverse strand, counting down.
GAAGTGGGAGAGCCCATTGTGTTGCCGTCCCTCTCCACGGAGCACAGGGTGTAGCTGCACCAGCCAGGGTGAAGGAGGAAACAGAGACGTAGGGTTGTGAATGGTCGGGTCGCTAACAATGGCTCCAGGAGTGGGTGACATTCACCACATTCATTATCACATCCACAGTACATATGTGATTGTGATGGTGGTATGAGGCAGGGTATGGATGGATGAGGAAAGGTTAGAGGAAAGACAGAAAATATTATACTGTTTGCTATGTTTACTGTATATTTATTATAATCCAGATTTATTTCTTTTTTATTTATATTTATTAGTTCGGATTAAGAACTGTGACTATGGTGGATAAAATATTATATATTCACTATATGCATGTAGAAATACCAAAACAAGATATTTTTTAATAATTTAATAAAAGTTATGATATATGAGATTATAAATAAACAAATACTGTAGTAGCTCTTTGTCATTAGCTCAATTAACAAGGGAATCAAACGAGCAGGGCAATTAAATCCGCTTCTCCAAAAAATGTATAATATATTATAAGCCCATAATTCTTTTGTTTTTCTGGATTTCATAATGATTTAATGATATGAGGGTTCAGACTAGGGAGAAACTTTGAGAGAAGTTTCTTTACTTTTATGCTTGCAGCAGTGTCCTGGAAAAAGACGTGGCCTAACCCAGGAGTCTGACACCCCTCGTGTAGGCAGAGTTACGCTGGAAATATAACAAGGTCAGCAAACTGCAGATACTTCAAATGTCCAATCATGAAGAAGGTGTCAGGTGTCTCGCCCAAGAGGTGCAACGACACTGGCACAGAAAAGTCAGGGAGATGATGCTAATCCGTACACCTGTGCCTAGACACTTGTGACTGGATAATGGAAAATTGGGAGTATCGCGCAAAAATCTGGCTAAAGTCTAAAGTAAAAAAAAAAAAGTTACCCCAAGTGAAGGAGTTCAAGTACCTCTGGGTCTTGTTTGCGAGTGAGAGGACAACATTAACATGGTAACACATTATGTATGTTCTATGCTGCTACTTAGCTAGGCTAGGTACAGTCGATGTCAGTGCTTGCCGCCGAGTAATGTAATGAAGTAATGTAAATAATGTAATGTATGATGCAATTACTTTATACATTATATATGTACTTTGTAACAAACAAACCAAACAAATACATAGAGCTATGTACAATATACTTTATAAGTTATATATATATATATATATACACACTATATACTGCATATGTAGCTATATGGTATATGCGTTGTATATTATACATTGTGTGTTGATTTTAGATTTAAGTCAATGTTGTACTTTGATGTTACATTTTAATGTGCCGCTCAGATGTGCATCGTACTGCTCAATACAATATTGTAATGCCAAAGGCTTGTTTGTTGCAAGTAAAAAACAGTTTGCTGTGCTTTAATGACAAGGCATTATGGGAGATAAATTAGTTTCAACGTGAACAGATTTCAACACTCAATCCGAGGGTGTCCAAGGGTTCCCTGCAATGAACCTGGCCTACAACAGGTCAACCTCATGCCTACAACACCTCACGACAATGAGACTGAGGCAAACACCTCAACAACACCGTGCCAGGGGCTCCAATGGGCCGTTATTAAACTCCCATCAGGCCGTGGGTGGAGAGCATAGGGGAACATACCCAGATTGTACCACACGTCCATCTCCCCGCTCAGCGTGCGGACCTCGATGATGGTCTGGCCCAGGAAGTCGTCCGACTCGCGCTTGAAGTGCTGCTTGACCCTCGACTTGATGTCGTCGTCCTCATCCCACACGCGCACCTTGATGCGGTCGGTGGCATTGTGGCACTCGCTGTGCAGAGGGGAGGGAGAGGACTATTACTGGGAACAGGACAACAGCGGCGCCGTGACAACAGCAGTGGCACTCTCGCTGACATCTCACACCACGCACACACACACACACACGCATGCACGCGCACGCTCACACACACAGACACACAGCTACACGACTGCTCAGCGATTGATGGAAGAAACTACGTGACTTAAAGGGTCGAAACGGAGCGGATGACCTGATCACATGGTAATCATCAGGAAGTAGTCCTAACCCTCTGCAACAACTGCTTTTGTGCTGTGATCCACAGTCAGTTCAATACGCTTTTCTAACGTATGTATATATTCTGTGTTACCACAGAGAACAGGTGGTATTTATACTCTCTGTTTCTCTCTCCCTTTAATTAATGCTAGAGTATACTATTCATAACATGATGGGTGATGTAGCGGAGTTCAAGAGGGTTTGGGATTATAAAGGATATTTGTTTACAGTCAATAATGATTGGACATTGTTTTGCGTGTAAAAAAAAAAAGTGTGTTTACTTGATTGAACATAGTGATGTCTAATTAAAGTGTGTTAAAATCTCTCTCTCTCTCCCCCCCCATCTGTGTGTTTGACAGTAATGACTGCTGAATACAACAGAGGCAGTCAAAGCGCTTGAGCTTCAGACGAGGTTGGAAAGTGAATTCAGTCAGGACCACTATATTCAAAGAGAATATTCATTTGCTGTTCATTTTATTTGGCAGTGTGGCTCATTTCTGGGAGCTCCCTGCCCTTCCATGCGCATACATGGAAAGCCCGCGGAAGTAGTGATGTGCGCGTCATCGTTTTTCACAGCCGGAAACCCCACGACCCATTATGAGATGCAACACGCACCGCCCGACCCACAAAAATATGCATTCATCAACCACCCAAACCGGACCCGACCTGCAAACTGTCAATTTGTGCCTGTATAGCAACGGCGATTTCTAATGTAATGCACGTTTCAAAGGGACATAGCCTACACTGGCGCAGACAATATTGCAGATTGTCTGCAATATTCAGTCCTTATGGCTACGGCTAGGCTACAGATTTGCTAAATGCCTATTTACATTTGTAGTTCATCGCTAAGCAATATGCTAAGCTAACATACTACACAATTGCATAGTGTGTCTGCTGCGTATATGCTACTGAGTAAACAAAGTTTACGTGGGCCTAACCAACTTTATAGTTCGGTATGGCTAACGCAGAATATTTACAGCCAGGGCATGAGAGTATCTGCACCGCCACTAGTGCATGGCCTATAGTGTGTGCGTGCATGCGTGCGTGCGTGCATGTGTGTATGTGCGTGCGTGTGCCTGTGTGTGTTTGAGAGACACTCGCACACAATGTTTCAGTAAATATTTATTGTTTGGTCGGAACATTGATTTGCAGCGTTTAGACCCGACCCACCCGCACCCGCAATGTCTTCTGATAAACCCGCCCGACCCGCCACAAGGCAGTAAGAGCTGCAAAAGACCCCCCCCCCCCCCTCCAGAACACAGAAAGCATCAGTCACAGCAGCATGACCTTGATTAAGTACGACACAAACGTAAAAAGAGGAGGCAGGGTGGAGGTGGACTGCAAAAATGTCCGCCAAGGAAGCACCTAGAACGGGCATAGACTAAGGCCGTTTCAATAAGGCTGTGACCAATAGTGTGCTTAGCTGGGATCAGCTGAGCAGTCTGGTCATTGAGATCAGATGGGCAATGAGCTGATTGCAATAAGGTGACTATTGAGATTATGCATGGCCGGACTTGACTGTGGCCAGCCTGAACTAACGCTATGATCAATGTTTTGGGAATTAAAGAGCAGAGGATAATCTAATGTCGTCTTTGGTACGACCGTCAGACAAACAGTATTTGCAGAATAATTTGAAGTAATCCCCCTCTAAGTGGTGTGCTGCCTCTGCGCTAGGCGGGAGCTTTGCTATCTGCCAAGCATAGAGTAATGTATCGCTCTATTAATCTACATGCCTAGAGTAGATGGGAAGAGTTTATTCCTCCCACCACCAGAGTCTCTTTACAGGTATATTAAGTTTAGCCACTATTGAACACCCACACATGCACACACAAACACGCACACAACAATAAAATGCACTCGCCGACACATATTGTACAGTGCACTTAGAAACGCACAAAACGACACTCATAGTGTACATATACACAGACACAAACAGGGAGACACCAGTTTGCCCACAAAAAATAGATGTGTTTGTGAATTCCAATCAGTTCTTCCATGTTAAACTGATTCATATATTCAATTATGTGAATGGCAACATTTTCTTTAGGACTACACACACACAAACACACACACACACAGTACACACACAAGGTCATAAAACTGGAAGCCAGCAAAACAACTCACAGTAGAAAATAATGAAATGCTATCTAGAGGTCTGGACTGGTAGAATTCCAACAGAGAACATTAGCTCATACGTGGAGCCAAGGCTGCCATTAAGGGCTCTCTAGGATGTTTAAATCAACATGACAGACTCCCCCTGATCCTTTCCTCGCTGCTGTCTAATGCCACACCTACAGACTCGGAATTACAGAACTTCATGAAGGTCTGTGGAAATGTGGAACAACTATGGCCAGATAATATGGTCCAATCAAGCGTCCCTTCAAAGCATGGTGTATAAAGAGAGTGGCCTGTTAACTAGACCACACATTCACTTCATGAATAGGTTTGGACACGCTCCATTGGTGATTGTTTACATTCTTTGCATTCTAATGGGTGTAGGTAGCCATGGGATTAAAGTGGATATATTTAAACGAAGATAAGAAACACCTGACTTCAACATCATTGCATTTACTATCACCCCTACTGGTCACTGATTGGTGTACCACCCCGAGTGGCTATGCAAATGCTAAAGCAAACAAGGTTTCCACACTATAATTTGAGTGAAATTTGAGATTAGAGAAAAGCCATTGTCGGGCAAAGCCAGGTTACCAAAAAAGGGGCTTTAACTCTTAGATAATATAATATAATATAATATAATATAATATAATATAATATATAATTGGTCATTTATGGTCTGTGATAAGATTTAAAGGTACCATTGGAGATGCTTGGTGTAAAGAATTGTTCTGGGGTTGTTCTGGGAAGAATTCTCTGTGTATTGTGATTGATAGGGACATGTAGGTAATGCCTACATTTTATATTACTGGTTAAATCTTATGTTGAGCGCAGGTGGTACTCTCTCAAATTACAAATGTAGCCGTACTGCACCTTTAAAGCTGTCCTGATATATGGATTGGCCTCATAATCTCATAAATCTGTACTTTCTATTCAAAACCAAATAATGCTAAGAATGAAATAATGTCGCAGCTGTTTTGGGATTGATAGTAAGGAGTTGTCCCTAATCTCTAGTGGTTTAGTAGTAGTAGTAGTAGTTATTACATCCTGCCTGCTAGCAAAACTGTACGACTCCATAGAGGCTAATCAACAGATACAAAAGAACTTACAAAAAGAACTTCTCATCCCAGACGGGGTTGAGGTTTCCAAAGATTGTCTTCGTCCTGCGCTTGGTCTTTCCCACCTGCACGGTAACGTAGGGATCGCTGGAGCCAGTTTTGTCCTTGGCCTGCAACCCCTGGGCACACATAACTGAGACGCAAGGAAGATGGGGGGGGGGGGGGGGTGGCAGTTGGAGATGGAAGAGAAATATGGATTATATCAGTACATCGGTAATAATACATTCAACAAAATAAACTAGAGCAATAAGGGAAGATGGAAATGTTTTAATATTGTAGAATTATAATTCTGTGCAACATTATCGGCCATCACATTGACAGCTTTACCATGAGGAGGTAATAAATTAGCATGAGCGCCATTAGAACATTTAACCATGTTAATGCCTAATACCTGTTGAGCTCTCTGTTCACGCACACACACACACACACACACACACACACACATAACAGAGGGAGCTATTGTCTCTTTCATGCGGCAGTTACAAACACAACTGGTTGTATGTATGAGCTTCAAGTCAACACTGGACCTGCATCAGCATTCACTTGGTCTGTGAGGATGTGAGAATGAACATTTATCTTTTAACTAACTAATTTACCAAACCCTTTAAATGTCTCTGATATGTTAGTACTGTACAACGCGAAACATATTATTCAAAGTATTATTGTTAAATCTTGTTTGCCTATCATCACCTATTGCATCTTAATCATCATGGGGGGGATTCCTCCCTCTGTGGTCCCTATAAGGTTTCTTCGATTTTTTACCTATGTGCCTTTTAATGGAAGTTTTTCCTTGCTCGGGGGGGAGCAGGTTAAGGGGATGTTGTTTGTTTCCATGTAAAATGTAGGCTGTAAAGCCCTTTGAGACTGCAATGTGATTAAGGGCTATATAAATAAACTTGACTTGACTTTTATACAGGCAAACATCATATGTTTACCTTGTGTCACAATTCAAATGGGTTCAACATTTATTCTTATTCTCGCCGTTGACTACCGTACATATATTTTCCAAACTACAGGTTCCATAAGGCGAAAGTGACTTAGGATCTCTATATGCACAATGGACAAAAGTCCGAGCAACAGAGCATGCTGGTAAAAATGCACAATAGTATTTTGCAAGACCATAAATGGGGAAATGGGGACACTGCACCATTAATAATGTAAACATGCCTAAATAATGCAGTATATATATATATATATATATATATACACACTGTATATATTCATTTTCCACTCACACAGAAAGTGGTGGACCGGCTGTGGAGGGCTTGGACAAATGTGGGGCTGCGGCCCAAATGCCCCAGCCGCATGATTCAACAACCAGAATCTTCCATTCAGGTACATGACTCATATTGTAGGTGGATGGGCAGATTAAAATTGGTCTATTTTTGTACAATTTCATGAATTATATTTTAGCCAAGCGGGAAAGATGACTACAACGCTGAACAGCAAAAAAAAAGAAAAGAAAAAAAAGAAAAGAAAACTGGTTAAAACTGGTTTTCCCATTCATGAAAACTGTACAGGGTATATTTTTTTATTTTTTATAACTCATGACTCATGAGTTAATAATAGATTAGGCTAGCCATATACGGTATTTGTCCCATTATAATGAATAGGGATGATAGGGGAGGATAAGAGCGGAGTGGGGTACCGCAAAGATGGCGAGGGCCAGCCAGCACAGTGCGTTGTTCAAATGCGTTCTTGAGAAAAGCTATGGGTGACGTTACAGAGGGTTTGTCCATTTATATACACAGTCTATGGATGATTTTAACATATTTAAAATGTTTATTACAAATTCAAACATCTTTAAACAAAAATAAAAAGTATATAATTAACAATATACACGTTTATTCATGTATTCGAATTCTTATTCTTCTGGTGGCATTGGGTCAGGCGGATAGAGCAGTGCCTCTTGTGGTGGTCGAGTGCACAGCTCTAGGAGACTGTGACAACTAGTGGGGCGGGGGCAACCGCCAACTACTAGTTTCACGCTACATCTACATTTACAATGCCTTAAAAGTGTCCTTATGTTCATACAGTTGTTTGCGGCTATAGAAAGTAATTTGTACAAATGAAAACTGCCGTATACATACAGACTTTACTTCTGTCATTATAAATAGAAGGATGGGGGCTGAAAAGAGTTCAGCTCACACCACCCACTCCCCTTCAAAGCAGGTGTCTGATCAAGACCTCCATAAACTAGCATAGCCGTGTGGCTGAGCGTCCCTCCAGCTAAAGGAAGGTGATTGAAGTATGTGTTTGACCGATGAGCTCTGATTAATTACCTAATGGTGGAGCGGAGTAGAAATAAAGTGATTGCCACGGTATACTGGAACTCCGTGGATTCAGTGATTGGCAGATATATAAGAATTAGCTGATTAGGAAAGTTTTGAGGCTCATATCTCACCATCACAGTTAACCCAGCCAGCTCATAATGTGCACATTCAGCTGATACAAAATATCTCCCAGTCACTGCAAGAGTGCCACAGAATCAATGCAAGTTGGTGTTTATGAAATGAATCATAAATAAAAAAAAAAGGGCCTCAGTAAATACCTTCTAAAATGGGAATGGGAAGTTCGATAACTCCCTGCAAGATAGATAAGGCAACCTTGTGTTTTTTTCCTCGCCATCGCTATCCTTCTATCACTGTGCTCTCAATCCCTCCCTCCCTCCCTCCCCTGTGTAGTGCTCAGTGAGAAGTGCACAGTGTGGTTACCATGGAGATGAAATGCACTAAGGGAATAGGGGTCTAGCAGGACAGCATCCGTTACACACCCCAAACAGCAGAAAGCAGCCGTGTACAGCATGGAGAATAGGAAGGGTACAGTAACCCCTTGGCCTGCTTATTACAGCAATGGGGAACCGCCTGAAACAAATACAGTGGCTGTTTCTCAATTCCAAGAACGCTAGGTACATACTTCTGAGAACGGTCTTGCCAGAACACAAGGACATATCAAGATTGTGATGCATATTCTTGGCTATCGTTCTTGATTGTTTTGCAATACCTTGGGCTACAGATCAGCGCAAAATTGTATAAGCTTTTGAGCGCTTGATAGCCGGCGAGGTATGATGGCTGTCTTGGTCTGTTAGCGGGACCTCACATCTACGAATTTGTTGTAGCAAATTTTAAACTAGACCCCATTTTGATAAATCGACCACAGATTTGACTGTAATCTTGCTTCAAAAACTCTTAAAACAGCATTTTGTGACACATTAACAGTAGTATTTCGAAAAGTATAGCTAGTATTGTTGTGTGTTTTCTCGACTGCCGCATGTTGATTCTAAATGCATTCTGGGATATTCTGCTAACAAGTTCACATACAAGTCACTGGATGCATCCTTGGTAAAAGTCGTTAATCGAGAAAACTTCCTGGTATTTTATCCGTTCTTGGCTAGATTCAAACTTGTGAATTGAAAGATTACTTGGCAGTGAATGATGATGACCGCAAGAACTCAAGAACAAAAAATAACGCATATTGAGAAACAGACATTGATTTCTATGCAACATGTTAAGCATTCTCATTGTAAATATATTTGCACTGTCTCAAGGGATTTATTTCAGTTAGCATAATCAAACGTCAAACATGTCTACTTGGGTGTCTGGGTGTGAAAATTAAAGTGGATGGCTTCCCAACTCTGTTAATGTGATGCATTTGTTTGTATTGCTAATAAGGAACGTGCAGCTTATTGTTGTATATAATTTATGTTACTCCAATATGCTGTATACGCAAGGTATTTATGTAATCGCTCTATACAAGGATTGTTGTGTCAAGGCAATGTTTCATCACACTGGATATATTGACAGACATGCATTGACGCACAATTCCACTGAATACAGTAAGTCAATCAGCTGTACTGAGATTTGTGAGAAACAGCTTAGAGATGTTATTTTTGTGTGTATTTATGTATTGTTGTTACACAGGGGATGTAATTATATCTAGTATATGCTTGAAATTGAATATGTTTTGATACTGAGTGGTAGGTCAGAACATTGGAGCTATACTGTAGTGATGAGGTAATATACCAATAGTTGAAGGTAAACTTCATATAGGGCAAATAAAATTTGTCAGAGGAAGGAAATACGACCTTGTAATCTATCTTTACCTATGTCTATAGTCTAATTTTAGTTTTATATATGTATATAT